>UELU01146080.1:0-11897 GCA_900490025.1 Megastigmus dorsalis
ATTATAAAGATAGTGTACCAGATTTATTAGTTATAAAAATAGACAATAGATTATTGACTAGAGTATAGAATTATAAATATTTTGGTATTGTATTTGATTTTAACATGAAATGGGATAAGCACATAGAAAGTATTATAAATAGGACCAAATATCTTGTATTTGTTTTCTACAAAGTGGCACAAATAATGCAAACGGGAACATTATTAACTTTGTACTATGCCTTTCTCCATAGCATACTCAACTATGGGATAATCGCTTGGGGGGGGGGTGCTTATAATAATAATTTAAATCTGCTCCAAAGAGTACAAGACAATTCTACAAAAGATTCTAAAGATAATATATAAAAATAAATTTGTTATAGAAAACCGTCCTATTAACTTAAGACAAAGGTTTGCATATAAGTCTTTAAAGTATCATTATAAGGAATTAAAAAATAAGTACTTATCGATACAAAATAATACAAGAAATAAAAGTATACAGATACCAAGAATAACTATATCTTGGTATCTGTAGTAGTAAGAATAGTTATATCACAGCCATTAGGCTATTTAATTCCTTGCCAACTGATCTCAAAAAAACTTGAATTAACTAAAATGAATGCTAAAAGCAAAATTAAAAAATGGATAATATCAAAAATCCAGTAATTTAGAAAATTGTATATGAAATATATGAAATGTTAGATGAAATTTTGTTATTAATTGTTAATTTAGAATACTGTGTTAATTTACCGAGAGTATTACGCATGTTAAATAATTGAAATTTTATAACATACTGAGCGAGTAGTAATTATTACACGTTCATGTGCTGAGTTATTCGTATTGCGACAGTAACAAATAACACACTACTATTTACTATTTATAATAAATATTAGTATGTAAGATTTAGTATGTAAGACCTTTTGTATACCGGACCTACGCACAGGTAAAAATTTACCTCTGTAGGGTTTACCTTTGTAAACATATTTTTCTCGTTAAATAAACATAAACATAAAAATAAACAATCTGTAACATAGAGGAAGTTACTGTTCTCGTAAATATGAACATGATTGTTTCAATTGGTATTTTACATATATATACTATTATATTAATTTGAGTTGGAAACAATATTTCTTGATGCAGTGAGAGGAAAATGCCTATTTCCATTGCACCGGATAATTATAAAAAAGCAAAGCATGCAATTAATCGAGATATAGATCTATGGAGGAGGAGGGGAAGAGCAGATCCAGGTGGAGGTTTAGAGGTCAAAGCCCCCGTCGGGGATAGGAGAAATTCAATTATTACGATGAGAAAATCAAACAAAAATATTGACATATAAGTAATACAGAGATACAAAAATAAATTCCTTCATTTATTTTAGTACTGAATCACTAGAATAAGTTTGATTTAAATATCATTAAAATGAAAAGCGAATACAAAAGAATTTTGATTGATGTTTGAATTAGTAGTGACTTGAATTTCTTATTAGAAGTAGTATCATTGTCAATTGAGTCAGTGATCTGATTAGAAATTTTCCGTTTGTTATTTACAGAATTTTCAGTATAGCCTTCCGCTACATCTGTTGATCGTTATCCATCTAAACGCTTCGGCGAAGCAGAAGTTCTGCGAAAACTATGACCAGTATATAGCTCTGCGTCAGGTAATTTTGAAAATTACTTTTGCCAACCACCTGGTTAAAGCATGTTTTTTATCAAAAATATTATTTTTACAAACAATGCAAAATTATTTATTTTACGCCCACTAAACAGGGCTTAAAATGGACATTTTACACCCACTGTACATAAAAAAATTCATGCGTGTTAATTCTCCCCTGTCTTTCATCATCACGAACCAGTTTCTCCAGTGAGAGACACTGTGCAAAAAGAAAAAAATTAATTCGCAAAATAATTCACATTCTTTTTCATCGTCAACTACATTCAAATCCCCCAATCATAAATATATATATATATACATTTATTCTTTTATAAAATTGCTTTATTCTCATCGAATACGCATTCGGTCCGGTCTCGCATTAATTAACAGCCCACACGCGCACATCGGCATTTGTACGAAATTACTTTTTCCGGTTAACGATTTGGAAAAAGAAACAAGAGCAGCAGCCGTGCTTTTATGCCGCCACTGCAGCCGCCGAGGAATTACTCGCGGGAGAGCGCGCGCGCGCTCAAAACAGAAACATAAAAGCCTGGAAAGCTCTGCGCGCGGCGGCCGCTCGGCATTTTAACTGCGCGCCTACGGCTCGTCTGGCCGCAACGCGCTCCCTCAGAGAAAGACGGAGAGAGACGGAGCTCGCGGAATTTCTGTCGCGAGATTTCCACGAACGAACGCCACTGCCACCGCCACCGCCGCGGTTTTCCCTGTAATAATAGCAAATCATAAATCCTGCTTTTCATGCAGTCTGCAGCCGCGGAGAAAGAGAGAAATGGAGCGAGGCCGGTGCACGGAGAAAGGACTTAGCGCGTTGACTTGGACCGCGAGGTGCGTATGTGTATAGGAGGAACGCCCCTGGTGAGTGTCGGCGAGCTGCGGGAGTCTCCGCGCGTGCATACAGAGCCGACTCGTTTACACAGGCGCCGGGACAGTCGACTCGCAAAGACCAGCTCTTCCTCCCTCTCTGCCTATAGTTCTCTAGCCTGTCCCCTTGTATATTTTACACAACTTGCTGGCTGATTTTTTATTTGGATATGAGAAAAATCAGTCTTGAATAGGAATGGGCCTTCATTTTGGCTGGGGTTAAACTGTTGAAGCTATTGGTGTATATGGAGATATTGCATTAACGAATTGATACGGTCACTTCACTTTCTTCCGAGCTCTATAGTGGGAATTTTAAGTATTAACCTGATAAACTCTTTTAATCTTTTATTGTATGAAAAAACTGTTAATTCAAACCAAAATCAGCCCCTTCCTTGACGGAAAATATTATAAAAAAGGTGATAATAATTGTTCCATATGCTTAAAGGATGCAAGTAGAAAAAGACGAATGCGGTAGGACACTGATTTATAATCCAGTTATTTTAATTTAACACCATGCATCTTTTTCTAATCTTATATTTGCAACCTCCTTTGATTTATATATTTTCCTTTTATCTTAATTTTTGAGTTTCGCAATCTAAGCATTTTGTTTCTCTTTCACTCTCCGTCTCTCCTCGCTTTCTCGCTTTCTCTCTCTTTCTTGCCTTCTCTCTCTCTCTCTCTCTCTCAGCGCTCATACTCGCTGTCTGTTAAATTACGGATATTTTGCGGTCCACTCGAGACTAGGCGGCGCGGGCGCGTTCCCGGTAAACGCGCGCCTCGCACACACGTGTCGTCGATCCTGCAGCCGCTGCCGTTGTAGCGGAACAGCTCTCGAGAATATCGCCATCGCGCGCGCACTCACACACACAGACACACGCGGCTATGGCTCGGGGTTACCGTGCGCCGTACGAGTTTGCGCTAACGCAACGCTACCGCGCACGTAACTATATACGGAGAATTCCGATTAAGGTCGAAGCCCTCTTGCGCGCGAGTTTTCGTCCTGTACGGCGCGGTGCGCCCTCGTAATACAGGAGTTCATTTTCCTCGTATGGGGCCGTTGAATATACGGCGAGCTGCTCCGCGTTAGGAATATATTTTATACGCGGATCACTCGCGTAACTTGGAGCAACTCTCGCGCGAACTCGGCCGCCCTCAGGTTCCTTCTTTTTTATTCGCGGTTCGCGGCCAAACTCTGCCTTTATATATATATTGAACTAAAATATTTTCTTTTCTTTTGCTTTTTTTTTTTGGATAATGCTGAATAGTTAAAGGCTGTACTGCCTTGCTGCAGCTAAACTAATTTACGTTCTTTTCTCAATAACCATGCTGTAGATTGGTTGAACGACCAAGTTAAAAATAATATTACTTTTCTCATTTTAAAATGGTGAAAGTTGTAGCTAGTTTTAATTAATTATTGAATATAGTTTTATTTGGGAAAATATAAAGTTATTAATTGCAAATCATCCGTGGTTTTTATAGAATAATCGCAGCTGATGTGAGCAGGTAGTTACTTCATTTTTTTTTTTTTTTCATAACAATAATTTTGGTGACAATAATCCTATTAAAGATGTTAAGGAGTTTCTGGACGTTTTTTAGCTAGATTTTTTGTGATGCTGAATTTTCATTATTATCTTCGGCTCGGCGCTTGCATAAAAACTTGACACTATACTTATAATTGGATGCTATTTCAAAATTAAAGAATATAATCCGTGATGTAGATCATTTTTAGACAGGACCGGTACACACCTTATGTTTTCATCATCGCAAATAGTGCCAACTCCAAAAATCACAAAATATATTTCTTAGCAAAAAACAAATTTCTATTACGATAAAATAATATTGATTTTGAGAAATTTTTTTTCAAGAATGTATGTATGTTATCAATTTAATAGATTTTCTCAGTGAATTTTTGACAGATTGAGCTGAAAATTTGGGGAATAACTTATTATATAGACCTATTTTGGGCTATATCCATTGAAAGGCTTCAAAATGGTACACCATTTAAAAATGTTGAAAAATCGTTTTTTAGCTACATGGAAAAAAGTCGCAAGCAGAGTTTCATGAACCTTCAAACAAAATTTACCGAATAGCTTGAGCTGAACTCATCGAGCAAGATGTGATTGACGGTTATAGAACATCTACAGAACTAGTTCGGTAAATTTTGCTTGATCAATCGAGTAAAAGAAGTTAGGCATACTTTACCTAGCGAATCAAGTAATTATTGCTCGCTTGAGTAATAAACTTGAGAAAAATGTTTAATTTTCTGCGTTTTATTTTTTATTTTTAATATAGTACATTATATAAGGTAACGATATGTATATAATAATCATTTACAAAATGTGCCTTGTATTTTATTTTATTCTATTTTATTTTCTGTCGCTTGCCTCTGTAGTTGTTTACACCGTGTGATATTTACGTAGCATCCGACAAGTGTATTTGATACACAGGGTATACAAATTCGGAAAATATTGAATCTTAAATTAGGACTTATAAATTAAATAACTTGAAAAGTTAATGTTTACAATTTAGTAAAAGAGAGTGTATTATATACCCACTCGCGATTGGAAGACGACAAAGTAATCTTTGCTTGATTATTTAGGCACTTTGTATTTGACTGTTATTTCAGTATGTATTACCGAATATTTTCAATAACATTTGTCCAATAACTTCAATACATTTTGCTTAATTCCTGCTTCAGTGTAATCTGCCGAGCTAAAGTACGTAATGTTTGCTTGCGATTTTTTTCCGTGTATAACTTGAAAAAAAAGGAATATATCTTGAAATATAAATAGACGACGTTCAAGATATAAAAAAAAAATTCATCTTTTTTGTACAGTAAACTTGTCTCTAAAACCAATTCCTTCCAAGATAACAGTGGAAAAACGGTAAAAACGGAGTGACGCGCTAATTTAATTATATCGTTTGCATAATAAGCTTAAGCAATACCATTTGATTGACACGCGTTAACCACTCGTACCCATGAATTTTCTCTATCAGGAATGTAACACTGCATAATTTAATAAAGCTATTGTCTTAACGCGTTTAAAACTTTTTATTGATAAATATATATATAATATAGTGTCATTTGTGTTTTATTATACATACAATGAATAATATCAGCTCCGAAACAAATAAAAAGTGGTCGGTCCGGCGTAGTAGTGTAGTCATTACTTATATATTTTAATCTTTTGAATTCAACTAAGAGCTCACAATTAATCTATTAGCTCGCGTGACTGTGAGTTATCTATGATTTTATTATTTTATTCTACAGTATTCGTTAGCCCCTTTAAAATTCATTTCAATTAGCCCATATACAATTTTTTTTTTCCGAAATACAGCAATTTAAAATTGGAATATGGCAAAAATAAATCGAACAGTCGGTTAAGGATTTCAGTGCTTCCGAACTTTAAAATTTGGTATATCTTCAAGAAAAAAAAAAGTATATGGACGGGTCAAAAAAAATTTTCGATTGGGATAACAAGTACTATATATAATATAACTTATCGAAAATCTAAAAAAATTATTTAACTTTTTTATGTAAAATATTTTGAAATTTTTGTAATAGTAAATATCTCAAGTTCACGAGGTAATGGATCAATTCTGAGTTTAGAATTAAATTCAGAAGGTGAAAACACCTACGGAATGTTTAATGTGGTACCCCAGAGCAATTGCTTTCTACATCGCTATAATTAAAAGTCATTATTATATATTTATATTTTTTTCGTATTTTTTTTTCTAGTAGAAAATAAAACTGTGTGGTAATGATGTGTAGTATAAGAATGTGCGATTGAATTTCCATTAACTGATTGCATTTGCTCATTCCATTTTCAGACAAACAAGGGAATATAACCCGAGAATAATATGCTTAATAAAAATCCTCGTGCAATTTTATTCATTTCATGATCCATTAATCGCTAGCTGCACTCTTAATTTACAGTTTTATTTTTTATTCAAAAATTTGATGCAGAGTAGATTTCCCGATTTCCGTATCTATGTCGATTAGTATACCATAAATATATTTTCTCATGCAACGATAAAAGCTCAATATTTGTAGCCTCTTGTAAATATTGCCAAAGTGAACCAGAAAACAATATGATTCTATACAATGTGAAACATATTCGATTCTCTGGTTTTCTATATTGTATAATAAAAAGATGGCAGAAATTCGTACCTGCCGTCTGCAGAAGGAGCATAAAAATCGGGACATCCACAATATAAGTGTGATATGAATTTAGTTTGAACATGCAGACAAAAACTGATGTGCTATCATCTTCGACACCCCTTATTTAACGGAGCTTATTCAACTATTCATGCAATTTACTTCCAAATCAATTCATTACTATACGTACATTATAAGGTCTCGATATAGTATACAACTAATTATAATTGTTCATGAATACTACGCTTATACTGTTTTAAATTGAAAATGAACTAAATAATTTTTGCTTGATCTCAAACACATTTAACCTCTCGCAAGTCAACGGCATTTAACCAATATCACAACCTCACTGCGGAATGAAAGTCTTGCAGAAAATGCCTCATTCGCTCATGACTGTGATTTGCTTCTATTTCCTTAGCTAAGGCAACACGAACTACTCTCAAATAAGATAAACCCTGCGTCATCAGCCAGCTTTTCAGTTCAGCGCGTCTGGCGAAGCTCGATTTTTTCTCCCAAAATTAAGTAGTCAGATGGAAGTTTAGTCGGACGTCCAATCTAAATACCCAACCAAGTTTGCTGAATTACACCCGAGCTCGCTCGGCGAATTCTAATAAAAATTGCACTACTGCTGCTGCAGGAGGTATACATAAAGCTTTCACCAGGGATTTTTTCCATTAACGGCTCAGCGACAAACGCCCACTATACTATTGCAAACGCGCGCGCAACCCAAACTCAGTCGGGACGCGCTCGAACGAGACTATTTCCTTTTCACTTTTTTTTACTCGCTTTTATACTCGCGCGAATGTAAATTTTGCGCGCCACGGGCAAACGAGGGAAAAGTATTTTCCTGGACAGTTAACGAGCTCGTGAACAGATTTGTCGAGTAATTTAATCCTTTACACCACTTCAGTAATTGCAATAAATCATCACTTGTATGGAAATTAAATTGAGGACTTTTTTTAAATATACCTTGTATACAAAACACGTCTTGTACAGGACGTCTTGGGAAACTATACGTCGTCATATATAAATCACGAAACAAAAATAATGTTTACCGAAAAGTATAGCTCCATAAATCCCTTGGGAAAACGGAGATATATTGTGCGGTAAATTTTGTAAATCACAAGCAGTCTATCTACAGATTATATACGTTAGATAAGATGACGAGATCCAAATATAGTCACATTGCGAGTACAAAGATACAGTTTCCCTAGGGTAAGCTGCAAGCTGATTCATTTTTGAAAAATACACTTCTTTCCATGATTTATATATAAAAACATGGGGTTACTATAAGACATCTTTATTGGATAAAAACTGACCCGATTATATCTTACGTTTTGGTAGGCCTATAAAACATAGATATAAATGATTTATTTTGGATTTGGATCACTTTCTATCCTCCTACATCACATAAATAAACAAATATATTCTTAATCTTCTAACAATGTGTTTTTAATCCACGGAAAATGTCCTCGATGCGACATCATTTGAATTTTCTTCAATCCTCTTTGTTCTCGTCGTTAAATCTGTTTTGTTTTGCCACACCACGACGAGAGTATACTCGTATAGCCTCTTGTCTCCATTGTCATCCTCTCGATTCAGCATGATTAAACTCGTTTCTCACGAATCACTCGTCCTTAGCGCGGGAACGTCACGTAAGGCGAATGAAAGGGCCGTTAACGGCCCATTTACAGCGATTCTCCAAATCTCGGTGGGATTCGTCGCCGCGTGAAAACAAAAATAAGAGGAAAAGGAGATGAAAAAAAAAAGCTCCACACGGAGAAGAGGAAGTCGGCGAAAGGGACAGAGGAAGAAAAAAAAGGACGAGAAGATAGAGATAGAAGAGCGCGGAGTGAGAGAGGGAGGGAGGGAGAGATGGAGACGTTGGTCGTGACAAGCATCCCATTAATCTCGGAGGTGTCGCGCGCGTCGCAAGTTTCTGCGCGCGCGGACCCGAAGAAGTCGCGAGCGAGCCAAGAGAGAATCGACTATCGACGTTAACTCCGCGTGCCCAGAGAGTCTCTCGTTTCTCCCGGGGGCGCAGCAGACCTTCTTCTGCCTTTATCTCCCTCTCTCTCTCTCTCTCTCTCTCTCTCTCTCTATCCCTGACCGTATAACGAAGATAGTGACGAACTTGAGTCAGGGATCGTTACGTACCCCCGCGTGACAAAGGACTGTAAAGCATAAATCCCCCTGGCCTTCTCTCGCGGCGGAACGACACTAGAGAGACAGAGAGAGAGAGAGAGAGCTAGGAGGGAGAGACAGGAAAGAAAACAGAGAGCCGGTGAAAGCGAGATGGAACATATATGTGTATATATATATACGCGCGACATGGAGCACATCGTGCGAGTATGAGAGAAAAAAAGACAGATGAAATCGTGCAATGTTAGCGAGTAGCGGCGGAAGAACGCGAAGGGAGAGAAAGAGAGGGAAGTAGCTGAGAAACGGAAGAATTAGGAGGAAGGGAGGGAGGGATGGAGTCGCGGGTGAAGACGGCAAAGAGACAAGGAGACGCGGAGGAGAAAGAAGAGGCGGGAGCTGCAAGCGGATTTAGCAGTGGAGCTACGGATGGCGGCGGCGGCGGCGCTCGAGGATTCGAAAGGCCGTTGGGGTGCCCTATGGGGGTCCCCGATATCCGAGGCTATGGCAAGCAGAGCGAGCGAGATGGAGAACTGCACGTGGACTCGGTGGCGGCGGAGAGAGAAACTTGGAGAAAGAAAGCGAGAGAGGCGTATGCCGAGCTGCGACGTGCAAGAACGAGACGGAGAGACGAGGAGAAGAGTAAAGAGAGATACGGATTGAAGGAGAAAGATAAGGAGGGAGAGAAGGGGAAGATGTATCTTTACGTAGGCAGAGAGAGAGAGAGAGAGAGAGACTGGAATATGAAGGTGTTTTCACAATGTCGAATCAACAGAAAGAGCAAAACTTTTGGTTACAATTGCATCGAATCGTAATTTGTCTATGTAAATAGGATATTCAGATTTGATAAATTTTAATAATTTTATGCAAACAAAAACTTTTGATGCGTGCAGCGTCAAATGTGTACTTATATAGCCTTATCATTTACTAAGTGATCTATATAATCGGTCGACTAATCGTTTAAACAATTGTTACGTGTCATTTAAAATCTGTTTTACGTGTAGATCATTTTGTAAGATATACAGTTTGGATGCTCATTAAAGTACGAAGCATAATTAAGTGAAATAATAAGTTGAATATAATATGATAGTTTATACTATTGTTGCGTGCATATTGAATAAGTACATAATATCAGGTATTACATATACATTATCTGTTATGCGCAATTGAACAAGTACGCATACCGCACACGAAATAATAGCCTTCATGCATGCAACATTAATCGTGTCCACCTCTATACTTCAGCTGCTCTCTCCACAATGCTATTTAAGCTTCTTGCAGAATTGATAAAGTGACAGAGTAAGTGTATATATGTGCAAGAGCGTCGAGGTGAGACCGGGCGGACAGCTAAAGACAATAAATAGGCATAAAAAGATACCTAGACAGGGAGGAAGAGAGAGAGAGAGTGCAGATGAGAAAGATTAAGGGATAGAGGAGCGAAACGGGCGGGCGGGCGGTCGGGAGGGAGAGAGAGAGAGAGAGAGAGGGAGGGAGAGAGTCGGAGCTGCAGCGCAAGGACAAAGGGGGTAGCAGAAGAGATCCAGTGGGATCCAGAGGATATACGAATAGTTGGCAGACGAGACCAGACGGAGCGGAATACGTATACGCATATATATGTATACGTAAACCACGTAGACATGTATAGGTATACAGTGGGGGTACAGAGTTTGCGCGGCAGGCAAGACGCGCGCGACCCCACGCGAGCAGCCGGTGCCTCCTGCGTTTAAGGCCACTACTATACAGCGCCCGCGAGCTCCCCTGTATTCTCGAAAGCGCCGAGCTATGCAGAAGAGAAAGGGAAGAGGGCCGCTACGTACTGTTGATGCTGCAGCGGCTCGGTGCGAGTATAAGGCCGAGAGGAGAGGAAAAGCTCTCTCTCTCTCTCTCTCTCTCTCTCTTTCTCTCTCTCGCGAGAAAATTTCCATCGAGGCCGCTGACGTCGCCGCTGCTGGGAGGCGCGGCGCGTCTTAAATGAAAAAAAAAAATATAGAAGAAAGGAAGAAAGCGCGTGCGTATATACGGGATTGCGAGAAGAAGTGGACTGGTAATGGGAGCCGCGAGAAAGTATCGAAATGGCAGGCAAACGAGCTTATTCGTCCGAGGCAGCTCGAGCGTTCGCTCGCGGATCGATATATGGAGTTTTGGGTGCCGCGTCTCGGTCCAACTCCATACACAGATCCGCTAGCGAATATCGAAGCTGCCTCGGGTCCTTATACGTCCATGTAATGTACAAGCTCGCACCTCGCGAGAGAAAATTCCCTGTTTTCCGATCGATCTGTTTAATTGGAATTTAAATTTGCCAGCGCAGCCCCTAATAGTGTGCTGTGTGGCCTGGAGGGTACAAGGGGCGGAGGGTGTGCCGTTGGTGCCTTGTATACGCCAGGCTGTCGCGTGTGTAGGGATATGTCGAGCTGTGTGCGGTATATACAGCCTCGCGGACACGCGGTTTGCTGTTGCTGCCCTTTGTTTGGCGCCTACGCGAGCGCTGCAGCGAGCGATTATTGAATTTGCTACGTGGCTAATTGTTATAGCGATGCCCTTTGTGCAGCCCTACATATATACGGTATGGCTATGGTTGACGGTTGCTTGGACAGGAGTAATTACTTTTTGTTGAGGGAAGGCCTCGGTGTGAGTTATTGATACTGCGGTAAAACGAATTTTAAATTTTCAAAAATCGATTTTTTTTACCTAAAATGTTCCTTAGTATCATAGAAATACTGCCCTAAAATTTTATTATATAAATTCGAAATAGAAAGAAAGCTATAGCTGTACTTATAATGGTACCTACGTAAGACAGAATTATAGTAAAGAAACTTCAAACGCGTTTTTCTCGAAATCACGTTTTTCAAATCCGGGAGACGTTTTTCTCAAAATCTACTAAGCCAATCTCAGTAAACCAATTTTTTTTTATACTTTATACAAACAACTAGTAAATAAACCTCTACAAAGTTAAAAAAACCACCCCACCTTTTTAGTACAGGGGTAAATTCATCCCCAAAACAGGCGTTTTTTCGAACTTTTTATAAAATCGCATGTAAAGGCCATAGAAATATAAAAAAATTAGCTTTTTAAATGTTTATTGTTTAGTTTCA
>UELU01146081.1:0-13549 GCA_900490025.1 Megastigmus dorsalis
ATATAGAAGATCGCAACTACGCGGCGCGGAAGAGTCCGGAGATGGTGTTGTCCGTTCGGCAGCCAGGAGAGAAGTCGCCGAGGCAAGCGTAGCCGAGTCCGTCGAGGCCCGCGACATCCTTCGCGCTGCTGTCACGTCGCTCGCATATTGGTGCGCTCTAGTTCGGCATCACTTCGGAATGTTGTTGTGTCTAACATCCTTCTCTCTCGCTCCAATGTCCTTTTCTCTTGCCGCTGTAAGCATAGGCACTACAAGTATCTTTTGTGGAATTTTCCATAATGTTGGAATTTTAAAATATTCCAATTCGATACTGGGGCTACTATGTGCCAGCAGATAATATTCAATGGAATTTTCCGCAGGTGTACGAATTAAAATTCGTATAGGCAGGAAGAGCGAGGCATTAGAAAGCCTATAATGTTCTCTTGCATAAACTGCAGGAAAATGCACTCTCAGCCTTTCAGACATAAAAAATGAGTGGTTTTGAATAATTAAAAGGGAAAAATTATAATGACATGGAGGCAAAACTAAAGAGAGTTATAAGAGAGAGATAAAAAAAGATATAAGAATGCGTAACTTAGGCATCTGCAACATGTAGATGTTCTGAGCGACGGAGCGGCGCATCCTGGATATTGTAGCGGGATCTTCTGTTGGTGTCTCTTGACCCTGAAAGAAGGTCCCGGCGCTCGTCGACGCGTATTTGCGTAGGCATAAACAATAAAAATAAAAAAATAAATAATGGTTTTAAAGAATTAACGGCCCGAGACGAGAGGTGGAGGGACATCCCTTCTGGCTGCTTGTATTGCCTTTTAGGCATTTTTAATATTTAAATTCGTGCGATTAACGTGCGGAAATCCGCCACGTTACAACGCGTAAGCTATTTCTGGTAGATTGAGATCCCACTTTTTCTGGTTGATACCAGTATATTGCCATTGTTTTAATGACGCGATTTGCGCGTTCTACAGGGTTACATTGGGGGGTATAGGGCAGAGTTCGGCGGTGTTCGATGCCGCTTTCTGTCAATACGCTTTCGAATTCTCTTGAAATGAATTGTCGGCCGTTATCGCTTACTACATAGCGCGGGCATTCGTGTCTCAAAATTACTTCGTTTTTAAGCGCGTCAGCTACTGCTCGGCCTGTAGCTTTTCTCAACGCCTTTAATTCCATCCATTTTGTCATTCTATCTTGCATGACTAGGAGCCAGGTGTTTCCGGAATTAGACCGAAGGAGAGGCTCGACAAGATCTACGGCAACCATTTCCCAGGGCTGTTCTACGAGCGTCGTGTGAATATGTCCGGCTAGAAGTTGCTGCTGCAGCTTATCTGCCTGACAGTTGGTGCAGCTTCTGACATAAAACGCGGCGTCCCTAAACATACGCGGCCAATAATAAAAACAGGCTAGTCTTGCTATAGTTTTTGTTATCCCGAGATGTCCAGCAGTAGCGTCGTCGTGCGCTTCTTTTAACACCCTTGGTCTTTCATCTTTTGGAACACAAATTTTCCATTCGTCGTTAGGGTCATCATTTTTGAAGTGAGAGAGTGTATTACGCGACGATACAGGCGATCGTTTCGAATACAAAATTCTGGGTATTTTCCGGGATTTTTATCTACGTCTTTAATCGTGCGCGTACACCAGGGACATTCGATTTCTTTCGAAGTTGCTGCGACTTCGAGCGGTTGTCGCGAGAGTGCATCAGCGACCGTGTTTTCGGACCCTTTCCGGTATTTTATCTCAAAATCCCACTGTCCGAGTTCTAATGCCCAGCGGGCGAGCCTACCTGAAGAGTTATCGATCTTATGCAACCATTTTAGCGATTGGTGATCGGTAATTACTGTGAAATGGTAGCCCTCCAGATAGTCTCTCATCTTCCATATTCCCCAATGGACAGCGAGACATTCGAGTTCTGTGACCGAATAATTTTTCTCGGCTTTATTTAACGTGCGACTCGCGTACGCGATTACGCGCTCGTCTTTGTTTCTTCCCTGAGTTAAAACGGCGCCTAGGCCCTCTTTACTAGCATCGGTTTGCAGGATGATTTCTTCGTCTCAATTCGGACACGCAAGTACAGGGGCTTTTGTTAGTTCTGCGCGAAGTTTCTCGATCGCGCTTTGTTGCTCGTTACCCCACAACCATTTTTGTTTCTTTTTAAGCAGGATGGTTAGGGGTGCAGCTATTCTTGAGACGTCTTTTAAAAATCGGCGGTACCACGATAAAAGGCCCAAGAAACGACGAATTTCTTTGCCGTTTTTGGGTGATTCGAGGTGAGCGATCGCGGCGATTTTATCCGGGTCTGTGCGTAAGCCGTTCTGGTCGATTATGTGGCCGAGATATTTTAAACTTCGCCGTACGAAGTGACATTTTTCGGGGTTCGGTTTTAATTTGGCTTCGCGTAAGCGTCGGAATACTTCGCGTAGCACCTCGAAATGCTTCTTTAATGTTGGTGTAGCAATAACGATGTCATCGAGATACGCGAAAGCGTGAGGAGCTAGTTCGGGCGAGATTACGCGATCTAACAGCCGTTGGAAGGTAGAAGTGGCTGAATGAAGACCAAAGGGTAAAACCGTAAATTCGAAAAGGCCGCGATCGGGTAGTGTGAATGCAGTTATTGGGCAGCTATCTTCTTTTAGAGGTACCTGCCAATATCCGTTCTTTAAGTCGATAGTGGAGAGAAAACGCGCTCCACGCAATTTATCTAGGGTCGCGTTAACTTGGGGTAACGGGTAGGCGTCCTTTTCCGTGACATCGTTGATTTTTCGGAAGTCCACACAGAACCGAGGTTTACCGTCTTTCTTTTCCACTATTACTACAGGTGAACTCCATGGACTACTCGAGGGGCGAATTATGCTTTCTGCGAGCATTTTGGTTGTTTCGTCATCGATTTTTGCATCACCGGATTTCGCGGGCGGTATCTTTGTTTTATCGGGGCCACGTTCGGTTTTAATTTAATTTCGTGATGCGTGAGTAGCGTGAGTCCTTTAATTCCGTCAAAAAGGGACATTTCATTCTTAATAAATGCGTCAACGTCGGGTAACTCTTTGTTAGACATTTTCGCGAGACCGTCGGCCGTTTCGATGTCTTTTGGCTCCGTGCAAAGACAAGAAAAACTAGTTTGGTTGACTAATTCGTCATCTAAGTATAAGCGCATATTAAAACGATTTAGCACGTCCATACCTAACAAAAAACTGTGTTTGAGGTTTTTCATTACATAGAATACGCCATTTACCGTGGATTTGGACGTGCGCAAACGTCCGGATACAAGTTTTTCGAGTGCAGTGGTCGAGCCGTCGGCCATGGCGGCGGATTGGTTAATACGTGAACTTTTCCAACCATTTGTTTCGCAAATTTTTGCGGTGTATGGATTCGCGTATGAACAAACGGAACCGGGGTCTATCAGAGCAGAAAAACGTCGCGAATTTACATATACGTCTATGTACAATCGTCCATCTCTTATTGCGCGAGCCGGGTGGAGGGAGCTGACCTCCCGGCCCGGGTGTCGTTTCCCTGACGAGGGCAGTTGCAGTCTCGAGACCAAACGTCATCCTTACCACAGTGTGAACAGAATTTCTTCGCGGTGTTTTTACATTGGAACAGATCGTGTCCGCGTTGCTTGCATTTCCAGCAGCAGGTTTTTCGATCGTACGGAGTCTGTATGTTCATTACTGGTCGGTTCGGTCTAGGTCTAGAGTAGTTTGGGGAGTTAGGTGAGGAATTGGAGGACTGTAATTGCTTCTGTGTCTCCTCGACTTCTTCGGCGCGTTGAATCAGACTGCAGATGTTACTGATCTCTTGTAGTCGAATATGTAAGCGAAGAATCGGCTTCCTATTATAATATATATTATAATACAAATTCTCCATCTGCTGCTCTTCGCTGGTGCCGCCTCTGCGACGCATCAACGTCAACAAGTCTGTGACGTAAGCGCGTATAGGTTCGGTTTCTCCTTGGCAGCGTGAACTGATTTGCCGGTCGAGGTGTCTGCGTTCTCCTGGAGCTAAGTAATAACTCTTGAGGGCTTCTTTTAACGCCTCCCACGTGGCGATGTGTGCAGCCGTGTTGCGATACCACAATTGGGCCGTTCCTCGTAACAGTTCGGGAAAACCTCGTAGCAGCTGCTCTTCGGAGAACTGGTAGGCGCCTCATAACTCCTCTACTCGCTCCAAGAAAGAGTAGACGTCTTTGCCATCGAAATGGCAACCCCACTTTCGCATTTGGTCCATGGCTGACGTGTTAGCCATTACGAAAGAGAGAAAACGTGATGTTGGTATGGCTGGCTCGGGTGGTTGCTCGGTTGGTGGAGCGCACTCCACGTTTATCGGCTCCGTTGTCGTGGATGTGCTGGCAGAAAAGGATATCGTCGCGTTCTCCATGTTGAGGATGACCAATGCTTTGGCCACTTCTTCGTCGTCTAAAGTACGGTCGTGTTCTTCGTCGTATGTGGCGGGATTGGCAGGTTTGTCAATGTAGTCACGCGGGTTGTCTCGAATGTACTGTATCAGTCTCTGTCGTAAAACCGCTACCGTACCGTCTGTGTCTAAACGTAGGGCTTTGAGCTCGGTGATCGGCTCGTTCTTGCTCAACTTATACACCCACGCGACCTCCATTTAAACAATGATGACGTGTGGTTCACGAGCGCTGCCCCTGTAACAAGATTAAGCTCCTGGACTTACCTAGCTTCTCGATTAGGAAGAAAAGATATTCTAAACTTTCTCCGAATTTTTAGAATGTTTTGCCGGCCCTTCTGTCGACCGATTCTACTCTCTCGGTGCAATTGTTACTGGCATTGGTGGCGAGTGTAACGTCTGGCTCGACTCCCCGTAGGCGAACCGCTATCTCCGGTGTATGCACCACTAGATTCTTTACTACCGTTCATAGTTTCGCTATTTCGCGAGCTTGTTCGTTTATCACTCTACGCGGTTCTAAAGTCTGCGCGAGCCATGTGGCTGTGGATAATCGAGGCATGTTAACGGGTGTAGAACTAAAACCGAACTGAGAATCGATGACTTTATTTTACTGGTCTTATATCGTCCCTGTTCGGGCGCCATGTAACGTTACGACCTTCCCCCGGATGCTCGAGTATAGCAGGGTTTTAGGGAAGGGGTGAACTCGTAAATAAATAGTACAACTGTTTATGAAAAGTAATAAAAAAATGAAGTATTTATTCCATAGATGATGGTGGAGGACATTTAGAGATGTCTGAAACAAAGTAAAAATATGACGAGTTGTAATTATCGGCGATTCTCAGTTTAGTTTTACATTTATGCGGCTAGTACGTGATCCCTAACTATTCTATTCTAGCGCGAATAAGCTATTTATACTGGGGCGAGACTTCTATACGCGAATATGGGTGAATTCAGTAATTGGGACACGGTGACCTAATTACTGACACCCCACGGATTCGGATTCTGGTGGTCCCAACTAAGGTACCAGTCCAGACGCGACGTCTCTACGACGATTTCTTACTAGTGTCGGTAACGAGGGGCACCTCAGTTACCGACATTTTACATAACGCGTGTATATTGCCTAAATGTAGGCCAAAACGGCGGTTTATCGAGCGTAAAGCGCTGGCGTGCATGCAGGAGCGCCTCACGTGTCGTTGGTCGACTCTCTTCCCTTTCACCCTGGGGCACCAGAGGTGGAGGGGAAGAAGTTGCCACGTTAGCCTTTATCCGCTGCTTGGAGCACCAGCGCAGTGGCTAAAGGGGAAACGTATAGCGGGGTTGCTCAATTTACCCCAGGTTCTGTCTAGTTCAAGGGGCGCCTTAGAGCTAGCCAGAACGCTGAAGCCCGATGGTTATGCCGTCACCAGGAGCCCCTTGGTAACGGCCTAACCCTGGCTATAAGGGTATTCCGTCCGGGTCTTTCCAACTCGGCTACTGGGGCACCAGATAGTCGGCTTGGTCAGGCTGTAGGAGTTTCAAGCGTGAAGGAGCTCCTTACACGCCTGAAGCACCAGACGAATACTGTCGATTTGAGAGCTTACGCCGCGTTATAAAGGTAGCGGTGTGACGTCACCAGCGTTGCTAGGCAACGTTGGTTCTACTGTTTGCATGACTTGGCTCGCGCTCGCAGCGTGTTTTATCTTGGCGCACATATGAGCGTGCCGTCGCAAACTTCTTCAGCTACATCGACAAGACTGCAGCTGGGCTGCGAACAGCGGAGGTGTTCCAGCAGAGGCTCACGCTGCTGGAAGCCTACTGACAGAAGGTCTCCAATAGTTCTGTTCAGTGAGTATGAGGAGTCATGCATCCTCACCAAAGCTGATTTGGAGAGAAGATTAATAGTGCTGGGCCCTCGACCTGTTATTGCTGAACCCAGGCCTGCTGATGGTGGTTCTTCAGCACTCTCTCGACTTCCCAAATTAGTCCTTCCACACTTCAGCAGCAAACAACTCGAGTGGGACACCTTGAAGGAGCGCTTCTGCTCCATGGTGAAGGATGTGGTCTCTATATCGCCAGTTCTCAAGTTGCAGTATCTTCTCTCCTACTTGGAAGGTTTAGCTGCCAAACGGTTGGCTAATCTCGAGGTGACCACTGCAAACAGACAGTGGTATGGACCAGCCTGACAAAGCGATACGACAACAGTCGAGTGAGGCAGTCAGCAAGGATGTCGAGGTTGCTGAATCTCTCCCCTGCATCACAGAAGTAAGCCAGCGAGATAACTCAGCTTCTAGATGAGGTGGAGGAAGGAGTCCGAGCACTCCGTTTTATTGGCAGACCAATAGACCAGTGGGGTGACTAATTCGTGGAGATACTCTCCTCTCGCCTGGACCCTTCTACCAGAGAAGACTGAGAGAAATCTCTCGAGGGAACAGAGGGCTTCCCCTCGTACCAGCACATGGTGGGTTTTCTAGAGAATCGAGCTCGTTCACTAGAGACCGCAAAGCATCACACCATTTCGCTGTCTGCAGTTACCTCCCAGCCTAAATCTCAGAAAAACCAGAAGCCTCCAAGAACTAGTAAGTCTGTCTCTGCTTTCTATAGCTTCTCTACAACGGATTCTCCAGCTTCCAAAAGTCTTCAGTCTCGAGATGGATGCAACTTGTGCCGTGGAGGCCGTTATATTGGATACTGCCCGTCCTTTGTGCAGCTGGATGAATCCAAAAGAAAAGAACACGTCGAGTCTTCCAGGCTGTGTTACAGCTGCATGAGCCCGAAGCATCAAGTGGCCCAATGTGCTTCAAAAGGTCGCTGTTCGATTCCAGGATGCCAGGACAGGCGTCATACGCTGCTCCATCCCACTCAGAATACGGCTCCCAAGGTCTACTGCTTTGTCATCTTCTACTTCTGCTCAGGTAGTGTCGCATACTACTCAGGTGAGTGAACGAGCGTTCATCAAGATGGGTAGCCCTGCCAGACATTATCGTACTACGCTGCTGGCTACTGCCTGGGGAATCCTTCAAGGGAGCCTCTCTCTCTGTTAGAACATTGATCGATCCTGCTTCCGAAGGATCATTCATCTTAGAGAAGGTTGTCCAATCTCTCTCTTTCTCTCTCTCTCTCTTTCTCTCTGTCTGAAACAGTCCCTGAGGGAGCGCTTGTTCGCGCGTGATGTGCAGGCGTGGGCTAGACGCGTTCAAATAGAGGGGATTTCGGGCCTCGACTCTTGGCCATATCCGCCGGCACCAGAGACGCACTAGATGCGTTAGTCATTAGTCGTTAGTTGTTTATCGTTATTCTTTTTGTATCACAATTTTGTATCACATTCTCAGCGTATTCAATACAAATATCAAAATTTTATATCACTTCTCCGATATACTCACCGAATTTTTTGTAATATTTTATGTATAAAAATTAGAAATATTCAATTGTAATAATAATTATCGCCAGACAGGGTTGTACCCCAACGGCGCAATAAAAATCAAATCAAATCAAATCAAATCTCTCTCTCTCTCTCTCTCTAAGTAAGAGGAAACCTGCCATTTCCATTAGTGGGGTGGGGGGATCCGCCGTCATAACCTTAAAATTTTTCACTGAGGTTATTCTTAGATCCACCCAGAGTGCTGATTTGCAACTGAGTTTTTGAGTATTGATCCTTGGCAACTTCACTTCAGGTCTGCACAAGGAAAGGTGCTGCGAAGGAAGCTGGACGCATCTACAAGGTCTGGAATTGGCGGATTCAGCCTACTACGAGCCATCCAACAAAGGCTGCATGTTGGGAGCAGATGTGAACCTTATAACACCATCACTTCTACCACGAGTCATCTGGTGAAGAGGTTCTGGGAGATTGAGGAGGTCACCACCAGGCCAATTTTATCTGCCGAGGATCTGGAATGTGAGAAACATTTCCAATCTACGCATCGCAGAGACGAGACAGGGCGATATGTGCTGTGTCTGCCCTTCAAGGCCATACCAGAGTTGGGAGAATCTCTGCGAACAGCTCGTTTTCTGCAGCTTGAACGACGCATGCAGCGCAAGCCTGCTCTGAAGCATCCTTACGTCCACTTCTTCAAGGAGTTGCAGGAACTTCACCACACTGAAAAGGTACCAGCTTGCGAGTTACTAGCCCCAGCCGCGTATTACACGAATCACCACACCGTGCTCAAGTCGGATGGTTCAGGCAAAATAAGGGTCGTGTTGAACTCGTCGCAATCTACAAGCAACGGAACATTTCTTAACGACTGCCTTCATGTTGGCCAGAAATTACAGGCGGACATCACTAGTCTCATCACCCGTTGGAGGCGGCTTCCCATTGCCTTCACAGCCGACATCGTGCAGATGTTCCGGCAATTTATATTGGACGAGTGAGATCGGAATTGGTTGCGCATCATGTGGAGGGATTCGCCGCAGGAAGCCCTTCAGGTCCCCCGCATGCGCACAGTAGTTTATGGAACAGCTTGCGCTTCGTTTCAAGTGAATTGCACGATACTACAACTCGCTCAGGATGAGCAGCCGAGATTTCCTCAAACTGCGAAGATTCTACAGTCTCATACCTACGTGAACGACATACTATAAGAAGCGGACACTCTCGAAAATCCTCTTCACGCTCGAGATCAATTCATATCGCTTCTAAAGACGGCTGGCATGGAGCTGGATAAATGGTAGGCGAATCACTCTGGCTTACTCCAGAATATAAAACACGCCACCAACAAGCTCTAAAGTCTTAATTTCCGTCATCCGATTTCTTCTGCTACAGAGTCACTGCGTAATAACTCCGCCGCCGAGACCGATGCTCTCTGAAATAGCTCGCCTCTTCGATCCACAATGGAACGACATTCCAAGGACCCAACGCCGTGCTACAACGACTCTTCAATGCTACCTCGCAGTTCAGCCGAGAAGTCGGCTAAGCCATCGCCAAGGATCGCGTCAGCTGGAGCTTCACCCCCCCCCCCTCCCAGTGCACGTCACTTTGGTGGTCTCTGGGAGGCCGGATTAAAGGGTTTTGAACACCATCTACGTCGAGTACTGGGAGACGCTACACTCACCTTCGAGGAATTTTCCACCCTGACGACGCAGGTCGAGGCTTGCCTCAACTGGAGGCCACTTGCGCCTCTCACCAACGACCATGAGGACATCACTGCCCTTACGCCATGGCACTTCTTAGTGGGAGCAGCCTTGACAGCGCGTCCAGAACCTCCCGAAGATTCGCTCTCTGTTGCAGGTATACCTCGCTATAGATGGACGACCCTCATGAGGAATCATTTTTGGAAGCGGTTGCAAGCAGAGATGCTGCGTCTCCTCCAGCAGCGTCAGAAGTGGCTGAAGCCATCAGCGGCAGTTCTCGAGGGCGATCTGGTTCTTCTCACGCACGAGCTGCAGCCTCTTACGAAGTGGGCATTAGCGCGAGTGTCACAGCTCCATCTGGGCCCTGACGGACTCACCCGGTTTCTAACGCTGCACACCGCTACCACCACTCTCCAGAGACCGTTGGCGAAGTTCATACGACTGCCAGTGGATCCAACGCCGCCTACTCCACCATATCCACATTCGCCCATGACGGGCGGTTCAAGACCTCAAGAAATCTAATACTTATTGTTCCCTATCTATTTTCTTTACTATTTTTCTGCACATCTATACGTCTATTCTCTACTATACCTACTACACTCATATTTTCTCTAATTTCAGATCTTTATTTATATTTTTTTTTTCATGGCGGTTTTGTCACCAACGGTCAACGAGGCGGGCTATATGTCGCGGCCGCTCATTCAAAATGAGCACCGCTCGAGTCACAAGTCGCGCTTGACTGGCACGACGCGAGTCTCGTCGAAGACTCGCGCTGTGACCAGTCATCGCGACACATCTCCTCCCTCGCTTATCGGCTCGCGAGCCCCGTGGCGTGAGAAAAATGATACTCGCACCCAGAGCTCGCTCTTTTCAGCTCAAGCTGCTACGCGAGACGACGCTCGATTTTCTACCACGACGCTCCGCCGTCTACGGTTTTCTTTCATTAACAACCTGAATTATATGAGATGATGCGAGAAAAAATTAATGTACCTCCCCGATGCCGTCGGTTTTCTATACCAGTTTATAATGACGGAATTACTATCATTCCTTATACACTCAATATCCAAAAATCTTAATCTATTCAAATTTTCACGTTCAACTGTAAATTGGAGAGCCGGGTGGAAAGAATTAAAAATATTCAAATTAGAGTCAATTTTGTCGTTTTTAATTATCCGAAAACAATCGTCAACATATCTTTTATACAAACAAATGTCATTATTTATTGAATTTAAGCAGTGAATTTCAAGGACTTCCAGAGTGATCTCTGCAACTCAAGGGCTGGTGCAAAAGCCCATCGTGGCCCCCATAACTTGTTTATAAAATTTATTGTTAAACTGAAGGTAGGTAGAGTTTAGTAACAAATTAATGACGTCTAGAAATTCTTGTTTAGATATATTTAAATAACCTTCTAAATATTTCCATTTTTTAACTAACGCTCATAAAATGAGATCCTTAGGAAGGTTTGAAAACAAATATACAAGATCAATAGAAACAAGCCCAAAATCGTCTAGAATTTGCGAGTTTGTAAAAAAATAATTGACCAGATGGTACCAGGAGTTCCGCCTCAGTCTTGGCAGGTAGTCCCTTGCAATAACTGCAATAAATTTTCGCACGTTTCCTACTACGACGTAGCGTGGTTCGTATCATCTTGCGAAGTGCGTTTCTGCACTCCAACACTCGTGCCACAGTAGGCTGCACACACCGATCGGCACTCGTCCGCACTTGGCCCCGGAAGAGCCTCCGGCGGTCCCGGTTCGTCAGTCGTCATCGAGGCTGAAGTCACTCCCGTTACCAACAACGTTTCATCCAAACGCCAGGCCTCGCCCCTTTCGCCATGCCAGAAGCAGGTCGCCAAGTTTCTTCGCTCCCGTTCTGGCTCATCGGGCTCCGACATCTCACTTTGCAGCCGGGTCTCACCACCCTCTGCTTCCAACGCGGTATCTGGGCACGCGCCAGACTGGTTCGCCGCATGGGCGGTCTGCCAGATCACTAAATATTTTGCAATTCAGAACGACGGCACGATCATTAAATCCGACTGGTACCCGCGCACTTTCATCTTCTACCGCCTCCTCCGGCTCTGCACCGAGACACGGCACCCGCGCTCTCGTAATAAGGCTTGCCTCGCCTCAGAATCGTGACTTGGTCCTGTCGCGCTCTTCAAGGCTAAAAAATCTCAGCTGCGACTCGATTCTGGATTCCAGCGACTCGTTGTAGCTATTGATAAACGCACTTTAGCCGAAGGAGGTCCACGAGCTTCTTAGCTGGGCCCTGCAGGAGTACAAGCGTCTCAATTACGGGAGACCGATAGTCTGTGACCTGACGGTCTGCATGCGGGCCTCGCCTACAGGCGCAATCATCCCTATTTACTCTTCCGATGATTTGGCGTCTCTCGCGCCGGTCCCCCGCACGGCCTGAACGTCGCAGGGTCCGTATAGAAACTCTACGCAATTTTGAGTCGCATACATAAATGTGAATCGACTGAAATCACACTTTTCACTGGTCAAGTCCCACATTACTTCTCACCCTGTCGACGTCTTAACTGTGACTGAGACTTGTCTCACCCAGCAGGATGCCGACTCTATTATCCAACTGCCAGGGTATAATTTTTACCGCTATGACAGGTCCGGCAAAGAGTGTGGGGGCGTAGACGCCTATATTAGAGGCATATTTAAAGTTAAAATCTTGGGTCACTCATCGAACACCTTCGTTAACACACCGGAGTACCTTGTACTGGACCTCTCTGTAGAGTACGCTGCTCTTCTTTTCGCGGTTGTGTATAGACGCCCGCATGCCTCCAAGCTAGAAGAATTTTTCGATAACCTGGCAAATTTCTCAACGGCCTATAGAGACGTGATCATCACGGGAGATTTTAACATCAAGATGGCTGTCACTGATTCAGCTTCTTCCCACCTTCATGGGAGCATAGACGCTTTCTCGCTCTTCTTGGTGCCGTCGGAGCCTATTCACCACGCTTAATATCGCGATCGCCCCTCGCACACCTGGCGTGACATTTTTATTATTAACAATCACTCTTCTCTTCTTTCATACACTAAATCTACCTCTCCTTTCATTCTCAACCACGATTTTATTTTTCTATCATTTAAACTTTCAATTCCACCAAACGTCTACAAAACTATCTTGACATGCTCTCTGCGCAAGATGACTCGTGGTCGCCTAGCCAGCAGTCTACACACATGTCTCGACTCACGTTTCTTGGCTGACCCGATCCAGTACATATCTATTCATCTACCGCATCACGCGCCCTCTTACGAATTTTCCGTCTCTCTTACGATGTCACTCACCTCTACTCTCACAGGCTGCATCGTAACCTCTTTTGACAAGGTTGCCCCCTTCGTCCTGTCTCTCTCTCTCTCTCTCTCTCTCTCTCTCTCTCTCTCTACAAATTTGGGTGTGCCACAGGGGTCGGTCCTCGGGCCTTTGCTCTTCAGTCTCTATATCAATGACCTTAAAGACCTCTTTGATCGTGGGGCGGTCAGGCACATACTATATGCTGATGACCTCCAAATTTACATTCAAACACCTGCAGATAAACTTCTGGAGGGAGTAGCTTGCTTGTCTGATGCGGCACGATTGGTGTCCGGGTGGGCTGAGCGCTTATCCCTCCGTCTCAACACTGGCAAGAATAAAGCAATTTTGTTTGGTTCTCATAAATATGTTAATGATTTGGTTACAGTGGGATTGCCAGATGTTGATATCGGGGGTGGGGCGCTCGTGCCTTTCTCCAGCACGGTCGTGAGTCTCGGTGTTACATTAGATAGTAAATTAACGTGGAAACCGCAGGTCGATAGTGTAACTAAAAAAGTAAATAAAGCCCTTTATAGCCTGAGGTTTATAAGGGCAAATACCACCGAGACTTTGCGCAGAAGGCTGGCTGAAGCTTTAGTCTTACCCCATCTTGACTACTGCGCTGTAGTGTGTCTTGACGCGTCCGACGAGCAGAGAACACGACTACAGAGACTTAATAATACATGTGTGCGATTCATATACGGTGTTAGGAGGGATGAGCACATCACCCCCTATAGAAAGCAACTGGGCTGGTTGCGCGTTGACAGTCGGAGGATGTATTTTGCCGCCATCCTTATGTATAAAATCC
>UELU01146083.1:4010-32181 GCA_900490025.1 Megastigmus dorsalis
TACAAATATTTATGAAATAATATGTTCACACATAGTTATGACTTTTTATATAGAGACAAAATCCAGTCATAATCATATACAAATAGGTACAAACGTATACAATCATTCATAATTAATATATAAATGTATATAATTGTATGAAAATCATTTTTATCTGGGATATGCATCTCGAGAACACATGTACAGATTTCAAAGTATAAATATTTGTTTTACTCGGTTCTTTTGTCGCATGAAGCCGGAAAAATAAACTTCAAGATTAATTGATTTTCTTTTATTGTTTTATTTCAGAAAATTACTTTTTGATTTTTAGTTTTTTAACTTTTTATTAAGAGAAGCTTAATGTTTAATAAACTTATAATATGCGTTAAAAAGAGCAATAAATTACCTACAATTTGAAGTATTATTTTTTTAAATTACTTGCGTCGTAATTTAAAAATATATTTTAAATTTTAATAATAATTGTGAAAGTTAAAACAAAATTTTTTTAAATTTCTTATATAATTTTTGAAATATTTTTAAATAGTATAATTACTTACTTTATTTATATATTATATAATAAATGTATATTAGAACAAAACATTAAGTTAGAAGAAGCTAAATGCCAATGAATTGGCAGCGGTTTCATATATTGTTATATAGAAACAATATATATACATAATCATATATAATCATATATAATCATATATAATTATATATAATCGTTTAAGCTTATATATAGGGCTATACATGATATAATTATATATAAATCATTTTTACACGGGTAATTTACTAATTATTTGATTTTCGTCAAGTTCTTCAAATAGTACAGAATTTAAATGCTATATTTTTATCATTTGAAATATATACCTATTGGTAAATATATTCCAATATGGCAAGACAATAATTTAAACTACTTTCTATATTCTAAGTAACAAGATGGATTTATTTAGTCCATTTTTACAAACTCCTATTCTAGCATTCATATTTGGAGTTCAATATTTGATTATCACATGCAATTATAGATATTAATTACAAAGACGTAAAAGCTACATTTAACGAAATCAATTTTTATTTTAAATCATTCGATTAAATTCAAGTTGAAAATATTAATATTACCAATGGACTTATATCTATTGCAAACACAACACAAAAAAGTTTCTCATAACTTCATGCCTACCAACCCAGTTTGAAAAAGAAAACCTGAAAAAGGCGTTTTTTCGAAAAAGATGGAAGCCGCTAAATACTATATACCGAAATGCTATGCAGCGCATCTACGTAAAAAGCATGCAGATCCGAGATTTAGCCGCGACTGACTAAAAGGAAAAGGTTCGGGAGAGAGTAGAAAGGGCTAGAAGAATAAAGGATAATGGAGAATGAAGGAGCGCAAGGATATAGAAACGGGGGCGGAAGGGGAGCGACTTTTATTTAGAGGCTCGCCCGAAGAGTCGCGTGCGGGGAAAGCGAAAAGCACCGACGACAGACAGAGGAAGTATATGGGGGGATAAATACACACGCATCTATCTCTCTCACTCTCTCTCTCTCTCCAGCTCTCTCTTTTTCTTTCTCCTTTTTATAGCCCGGCTTTCTCTCGTTGACGTGCAGTCGTCGTTCCTGTCACTTGGCTTGTGCTTTCCTTCTCTCTCCCTTTTTTACAGTGTCCCGCCTCTCACCCGCACTGCTTTTTTTTCGTCATATACGCCAGTCATTGATTTTATTCAAACTTTTCGCCAAGCCTTTGTATCACGATAAAAGGGGAGGGAGTCGCGATCGCGCGGAAAATTATCGTTCTCTCTTGACTCGTTATCGTCTGCGCTCTTGAACTTGATAGTTTGGCTAACTATATTGGGTTTTGTTTGATGGCGGATAAAGTCAGGCCTGTGTATGCTTGGAATAAAATAAATTACTTTAATTATCCCAAAAATAAAGAACAATCGTGTTAGCATGCGTGTAAGAGTTTGTATTTATGGCTGCATTACGTTATATTAATAAATATTCAATACAATCCATGTAAATTAAATAAAATAGCTACTTTATTTTATTTCAACCTTAAGATTATTTCATTCATTTAAAATAAATATTAAATATATTTTTATTATTGAATATATATGTAAACCTGCTGCACTATTATCTATTACTAACACTGTTGAATGTAATAAGTACGTTAAGGCCTAAATGGCGTTTCTTTCACAACATTCCATCATAGAAAAAAATTCAGATAACGTGTTTTCTGCAGTTCAAAGTCTCACCTTTAAAACTCCATTGTCGGAATTTGTAAAAATATCGATTTAGATATGTTATATCCTGTTTTTCGAATAACGTGCTTGAAATTTTTAAATTTTGTTTACAAACTCAATATTTTGAAACCAAAAAAGACTTGCCAGGTGATTAATATACAGATAGGACGTGGCATAAATATCTACCTTTTAAATCCAAGCTGAAATTTTTAATGTGAATGAATATAAACCGAGATAATTTATTGCACTTCAAAATTATGGAAATAAACTTGGTAACTTCGAATTATGTAGTGTACTAAATATATTTGCTACTACTATCACTAATTCTTTTAATTAATCTTTAATGTCGTTTATTAGTCGACTGTGTTGGATTTTTTTATACTTCAATATCAATGTTTGATAATTACGAAGTCCTATTTATATTAGACCATGAGATGTTTCTTCATTCATCTACAAAAGATTAGAAAAAATCTTACGGATTACACCTCGGATTACACTCTAAAGGAAACTTTATATTGGAATTAGTTACATCTACAGTAAAATTTTTCATCAAATTGTTGATTAAGAGAACGCAAAATTCAGGATATTCTTGGTCTAATACTATTTTCAGTATTTGAAGTGTAATATCTCGAATCCTAACGAACGGATGAAAAATTTAAAACGAGGTTTCAAAGGGTATAGATATTTATGCCTCGAATCGTTAGTATTCCAATCAACTGGCTAGTTTTTTCAGTTTTCAAATATCGACTTTTGAAAAAAAAAATCACAAAATTACGCACTTTTATCAAAATATAAGTTATAACTTTTTACTTCGATATTTGAAAGATGAGTCATTAAGTTATGGAAAACCCTATACCTGGAATTTTTCCCGGGATGCTGACATGAAAAGTTTCAGAATATAAAGTTGCGAAAAAATATCCATTTGGGCCTTTATGGGTGGAACAAAGTAAACGAATGGTTAGCCGGTGTAAATTCGAAAGTACATCATCCTTACAAACACAATGTCAGGGTGCATATATAGTTCTGAAAGCGCGTGAAGCTCCAATACAATGAAGAACAAAGCAAGAATTGCCGTTGCAGTCAGACACGAAAATCTCTCATTCAATCCTGTCCAATTCTTATTCGCCGTTTCATAATTCAACGAAATCACATTGCATAAATGATGCGTATAATTGTCGGCGTTTATTTTTAAGCAATAAGAAGCGAGGAAATTTTCAATGAGGATCGTCCGAAGAAGCGATCGAGCGAGCAGAGAAAGAAGAGTGCGAGGAAATCGTTTTCCTTTTAAAATCATTGCCGAGCGGCCGAATGAAAAGACGAGCGAGCGAGAAGGAGGTATACGAAAGGAGTCTGGGCAGGAAAGGAAAAAGTCGATTTTTACCCCGCGGCGGCAGAGAGGAAGGGGGTAGGGAAGGAGGCGTCGTGCCGGTGAAGTGTCCGACGGAAGGAAAGAACAAAAGGTGGCGCGAGAGAGGCTGTAGCAGCGCAGCACGAGAAAGAAAAGGGAGCGCACGACTCGAAACGGATTGTAGCAACGTGATTTATAGGAGACATATAATTGTCCCTATAGTGCCAATGTCGAGGTTGAATCGCTCGATCGAACCGATCCACTTGTCTCTTTTAGAGCTTTTCTCCGGGAAAAATGCGCTCTGATGCTGCCGCCGAAGCGCCGCTGCTCGTTTTCGCGTCCCCGTATAGCAAGCTCACTCGCTCTCGCGCTCTGTTTTTTTTTATTTCATATTTTTCGAGCTTTGCACTTTAAAAGTTTAAAATAGGCGAAATTTCTTTACCCCGCGCTACGCTTTTGACCGGATAAAAGTTCTGGGAGTGAATTCCGGGTCATCATTTCGTGTATAGATTTAATTTTCGTTAAAAGTTAATATGATAGGTGGTTGTGTGAAAATTTTTAAATGGTTTCCGAATTGTTATAGGAGATTAGTATTAACTAGTATCTTTACTTGCTAGTTATAATCCGGGTGCAAAAAAAATACTTTCCAAACTTATGTACGTATATACATATATATATATATATATACATATTTTATTATGAAATTAACTGTTTTTACAATAAGAGAATTATATAGCTCGAAAAGAACTATATATTTTTTTTAATCCGACTCTGCTGACTGACGAGGTATCTCGTCGCAACGAATATATTTTTTCAGTCTATGCACTTAATTTTATGACTTTTGAATGAAACAATTAGAATGGGTCAGGGACCTCGAAAATAAAAGCTAAAAACCTACACTGCAAGATTGTCTGAGTTAGAAATTGAACTCTTTAAATAATAGGTATCTAAAACCGATCAATCCAATACGTATGTTTTGATTCATTTGGCTATTCCTTTATAGATAAAATGTACAACTATTGGCATATTTCACGCGAGTAAATTAAAGTCTCTAATAATACAGATTTGTCTAATCAATATTATAAAGTTTAACTGCAGATTGAGATTTGAATTATTTATTTAAACATTCCTATCCTTCTATAACTTTAGAAACACGAGCAGTTCCCATGCATAATAATCAATCGTTCATACACTGATGAAATAAAACTTTAATACTTGCAAAAGTTACATAAACATTGTTCTATTATCATTTATAAGTAATGAAAAGTTTTTCAGTATGAGGTAGTACTTAAAAAGCTTATTATTTCCAATAAATCATCGGAAGTGCGTTAGTCAGTAAAAAATGGATTCTCAAATACAAGACTTCGCTTAACCGAAACCAGATTATTTTGAATTTCTCTAAGAGCCTTGCGACAGCGTCAGTTCTGACTTTTACCAGTACAGTTTGCTCTCTCTCCCTTTCTCTCTCTCTCTCCCTTTTTCCGCGAGTTGCACATATTTTATGAAAATTTATCTTACAGCGCCAAGGCGTGACGTACATTCTAGCGCGCATATGATCACTTGAATGATGGGGCCGGCAGAAAATGAAATAAAAATTATGCGTCCGTATATCCTCCGCGTCAATGGACATTTTTTACGATTCGCCGAATACGTCATTTCGCGCAGTCCGAAATACATAGAGACACTATAAACGTATGGATGCGCATTAATCTTCGGGAGCAGGAGAGAGAGAGAGAGAGAGGGAGAGGCGGAGAAAAAAAATAAGGACAGACAGGCCCGTACGCGTAAAAGTGTATAAGCTTCGTGCTCGCGCGCTTTACTATTCATGCGGGATTAAAGTCATATATGAGTCGCGCCGCGCGTTTCGAGCTTTTTCTGCGCTTCTTTTTTTTTCGCCGTTCTGCCGGTCTCTTTTTCTATATCCGTCCCGTCTTTGCTGTTCGATCCTTTGATCGATTGATTTATTTGAAATCGCGCGTTTTTCTAGACGGAGTGGTGTTTTTTCAGCATTTGCATGGACAGTTTCAGATGGTTTTATGAGCTTATCGGAGACACGCAGTTTCATCTGTAAATATTTTGTAATTTTGTACGATACGAATATTGACTGATTTGTAATTTTTTTTTTAAAGAGTTATCATAAATCAATATTTAATACGTAAATAGTATACAAACAGTTAAGTTATTTAGTTTTTTTCAGATAGAATAACAAAAATTGCGATTGCTTAATCTTTAAATTATTGCGAATATCGCTATATGTGCACATCTCGCACAAACACAATGCTTAAGGTTGTAGTATACATGCAGTAACTCATCACCTTCCGGGCTCTCTGAGAACTAACTGACATAGCCACAAACAAGAACACGTACACGATACACAATCTTAAAATTTTCGGTTGTGTAAGTTATGCACAAAGCGAATATTAAGAGGGTATTATAGCCAATTAAAATTTTAAATTTACTGCCTTACATTTTACCGACCAAGATTCAAATAATTCGTAATAATTAAAAAAAAAAAATACTTTGAAATACATAGAAAATCCCGACTACAGTTTCATTATGTATAAAGTTTCATGTGAATATTTTAATGAAACCAACAAAAAATTCTGTTTCCAATTGAGCGAATTATTTCGAAACAGAAATTTTTAAAGGTGTAATTGAAATATTCACTTGGAACTTTGCCAGATGAGAGTTAATTTATAGAAGAAGTGTACCCGTATTTGAGATTTGCATAATTTCAAAAATTTACCCAGGATTTTTATAATTGAACGTCACAAAATATTTAGATTCAAAACCAATATTTAATTGCTGAATCAGTACATATTTGATGCAATGAATGAGGGACACGTTTGGGTACTTATATTCACGTTTGCGGTATATAATATTTCTAATTACACCCAGTATTATGTTCAAAATTATGCTAATATTTCGTATATTTGCATTAAATTGATAAATGGAATAATTTACTGCCTTACCGAATTAAACTATTTAATTACTTTAATCGCACATTAATTTATTATAGTTTTAAAATAGCACACGATTATTTCAATTAATTTAATTATACAACTATAACTTTATAATTTAATTTTATGTTAATCTCGCTGGCTCGTTTTCCAACAAAATCCATGTACAAATAAAATGAAAATACTTATGAATTTAGTGGAAATGAGAGGAATGAAATATAAACGTCAGTCAAAGGTGCGTACGATTCTAAATAATCTCGCACTGATGGAATAAATTGAAATTTGTTACATTAGTCGATAATTTGTTAAAATTATATTCTAGTGTTCAATATTAATCGAGCGTTAAAAGCAGCAACGTTCAGTTATATTATTTACCTGTCGCTCGGCAGTTTCTCTACATAACAAACGACCTATTACCGAAACACGATCAAACAGAAAAGTCGAGCGATCACGACCGGCGAACATTCAGAAACACATCGCCGCCACAAGTTGGAGAAAAGAGGGACTATTTATAAAAATCAAGCCTTGGAACTATACATCGTCCACGGGAAATCAGCCAGTAATACACGATAAATCACGCGTGTAATTTCTTCGCGAGTTTCTGCTTGTATGTATCAAAAAGAGTGGAGAGAGAGAGAGAGCGAGTCGTGTACGCGCGGCCGTGTGTGGTTCATCGATCGTCCGGTGTGGCCGTAGTCGACGAAACACGCGGCAACATTTAGCGGCTGGTGGACGCGATGGCGAGAGAGAAAAATGAAAGGGCCAGAAAGTGACAAAGAGGAGGAAAAAATCGCGAAAAAAGCGAGGGTCGAATCGTCCGGATATTAAAACGTATATCACGCCCTGGCGACCCTAACTCTTCACTCTCTTTTCCCGCACTACCTCTCGTACCCCTCCTTACAGTCGCTCGGCGCGTTCATAGAAACAGACGTGGACGAAGGATGGGAAAAGAGAGAAAAGAGGGTGAGGGGGTGGGGGACGACGAGTGTTAATTTCGAGAAAATCTTTTTTTCACCGTTCGAGAGGAGGTTCGTATAGTTAACGGTGGACAGCTGAGGATTGAAAGTCAAATTAATTCATTGCCAACGACGTGTTATTTGTTTCTAGACGACTGGGTGTGAACTCGAGTTCCGACATCAAACTTCGTTTATAATACCTATAGCTGGAATTATTTTTTTTAATGTGTAAATTTCAAATTTTGCATTCAATATATATTGTACATCTTGCATGCAATAGATATAATGATAATTTACTTTAGTTTTCTCACCAAGTATATTATGCGACATCATTGATCACATATAATGTAATAGGTGTAGATAAAACTAAAATTTACTCTAATTATATTTGCATGTTTTTATTCTTATATCTTTTTATATATATATGTACAAAAGATTATATATATATATCTTTTATTTATACTTTTATGTATCTTTTATACAATAAGAATAAAAGCATGCAAATATAATTAGAGTAAATTTTAGTTTTATCTGCACCTATTACATTATATGTGATAAATGATGTCCCATGATATTTGGTGAGAACTTGGTGAGAAAAATAAAGTAAATTATCGTTACATCTATTGTATGTAAAATCTATCAGGTGATGAATTGTATGCAATAATGAGTTATGGCATATCAGGTGATATGTCATAAGATAGGTAAATCTATAATTTTAGTAACAGAAAAAGTTCTAATGATGACAAACACGAGGTCCTTAATTATCTCAAACATTTGAGTTGTTTCTTTTAAAGTAATAGATTTAATAAAACTGCTTTATATTTATAAACAATGTATTTAATTTGTAAACATCTGTTTCGTGGTCTGATAATTTTTTGGTTAATCGAACATTCATTTCACAAGAAAAAAAAGAAAATTAATTTTACAGACATATAGGCCTCGTCCTAGTAGATGAAATACAATAGCTATTCTTTCTATCAGTGAAAAGAGCGACAAAACTAAAAAGTCTCTACCTATATCAGTAACAAAAAACAATGGATAATTAATTTATTCAACAAAAAAGTATAAATCGTGATTTAAACCGAACTAAAGAAAGGACCGACTCGACACAAAAATCAAGGATCCAATTATTGCCATGGAAGCCCCAGTATAAAGCTAATGCGAATCAGGGCACAAGAAAAGCATAGCAAAAACGAAAATTCAAAGACAGACAGACGCGCGCGCACAGTGAGGAGGGATTCGCTATGCAGGACGACGTATACGCGCTAATTACTAGTTATCAGTACTGCAATCAGCCGGGAGGATATTCGTCCCCACGCCAGCCCAAGTAATTGCGTCTAAATGTCCAGTCTCTCTCTCTCTCTCTCTCTCTCTCTCTATGTACCGGCTACGTGATTACCGATCATCGCCTCCGCTCGTCTATATACAGAGACTCGCGCGCGCGTCCGCGCCTCGAAACAATCGAGTGGGTCCACGGATACCGAGTTAAGGGGAACGATCGATTGATCGACTTCCGATGGCAATTTCGGGGTTGGTCGATTGCGTTTTTAACGGCTTTTGACCGAACCCGACCAACGAATGGGACTGACACGGGTATTGAAATGCTCAAAACTAGTTTTTTTTTTGTTCCGCCATATACATATACATTCTTTTAAATTTAAGTTATAAATTTTTTTAATAGCTGTTTCGTGATAAATGTTCAGGTTTGAAAGAATAAGAAACAGTAATGTAAAATAAGTAAGACAGTTTTTCTTAAATAAGATCTAAAATCTAATTTCAAACGCAATACTTGCCCTGATACTCAAACAAAACATGCATGAATGCAGCAACGATATACAAATATAATTATTGAATAAACATAAAGTTGCAAAAAGCACTCAGACGTCGGCTGTCGGGGAAAAAGGGTATATAGCAGTCATATAGCGACAAAAACACAGACGCGGTAAAAAAAAAGAGCGAACAAAGAGGGGTGGAAACAAATTGAAGCACTGGCCAAACGGTTGCCCTTTTTTCCTAGGCCGCGCGCGAGAGGAAATCGATTATTCGGCGATTATCCGGAGGAAGGAGAAACTCGAGGGGAGGTGGGAGAGATGGTCAGTTTAAATTAGAGATTGAAGAGGCGAGTCTTTTTTCAAGGGTCGCCGCGCGCGCGCGCATCGCCAGGCCAGAAATATAATAAATCTACAACAACAAAACGAGGTGGTAACAAGTGGCGCGCTGAACGAGACAGGCCGGCTGGGCGTCGCCTCGAAAAACAGCGAATCAATTTCCAGAGCGTAATTCTTGAGCGGCGTTTAATTAAAGCCCAAAGCGCGACGCGAGAGTGCGCGCGAATTGCAATTGAATCTAATAAAGGGAATTTCCTTAATCCGCAAAAATTCGTTCCCCCCTCCCTCCCTCCCCCCCCCCTCTCTTTTCCCTCTACTGCGCTGCCGATTAATCGCCCTGTCGCGCGTTCTCGAAATAAAAAGTGGCTCGGCGCGCGAGTTGGAGAGCAAGAGAGAGAAATAACGGTCGCTCCGGTGTGTGCTTTTCATTCTTGCGAATTTGCGCGCTGTCTACGCTGTTCGCGCGAGCGACGCGTCGCGGTTGCGAAAAATCGCGGGATCGGCCTGCACTGCAAAAAAAAGGCGATCGCGTCTCCTCTCCACTCGGGCTATAGGACAAATAAAAGGAACAACATTTTGCGGGAGGTTCGAATGTGAGAGGAAAAAAAACGAGCAGAGACTGGATATATGCAAAAGCGCTTGGGATTTGTTCTTTTTTTGTTTGGTTGCGGGAGTATCGGCGGCCCGGGTTATTAAAGTTCAAGCGTTTTTGTGAAATGTTTGCGCGGAAGTTTTCTTAAATTGATTTATCGTCGGGCGATAAATATTTTTTTTTTGTTTTGTTCCGATCTTCGCCGAGTGTGGAGAGAGCGAGTGTTGAATCACAATTTATCGTTCGGTCGTGCGTATTGGATCTAGTGACTAATTATGTCGAGGGAGGAGTTGGATAGTTTTGGGGAGCTTTCGATGAAATGAAGAATAGCGTTTTGAAAGTTTCCTTTGCTTTTACTTAAGTTCGTCTGATTATGTTCAATTTAAGTTTAGATTCGATGAGTTGTTAAGAGCATTTCAACTTGAAGAAACTTTGAATAGCAATAAAATATTGATGTAATGAATTGTGAACCCCAGTTTAGAAATATTAGTCTGGTACAAGGCTTTTTATCCTTGATTATCGAATTGCACTAATTAAAATTGATTGTATCATTAATGTGTTCTTATCATATTTGTCATTCAACTTTCATTATTTTAATGTTCGTGAGTGAAAGTATATATATTTTACGCGAATATTGAGGCTTCGGCAAGACAATTAATCTCATGTTTACGATCAATTATCATAAATGATTGATTTATGCAAGGTACTTTAACTTTACATACTATTACTTCTTGGCAGATAAATCAAGCTTTTTAGAGCTTTATTAAATATTAACTTTGAAAATTAAAGAGATATACTATGCACTTTTTTACCTGAAAAATTAACACTTTACTTATTGCTAGAGAAGCATAATTAAGGCCCATTTATGTGTTTCTATAATTATAATAATTGCAGTTTTGTTTGTCATCGATTAAACATGATCCAAATTAATTATGGATCCAAATCTCGATGATGTTTCAGCTATTACCACGAGGCTCGTTTGTTAGATAAGAATGATGCATAGGTGGCAAATAATTCCCAAAAACCCAATTCATCTCGTTCATCCTATATCCCACAAAGATTCCATAAAAGAAAAAAAAAAGAAAAATAAACGATCGACAGTAATAGGAAGCTTTGCACAGTATAAGCTTCGAAATTGAAGGGATAATTAAAAGCGTTTGAAGTCACGAGCGCACATATATATTACGCAGCTCTCGCATAGTTACGCAAGAGATTTTCGAACGGTGCAGCATAAGCGAATTATCGGGGTCTGACAGCAGCAGCAGCAGCAGCAGCAGCCTAGCGCTGTATCGACTTTGAATTTATTTGTAATTCGCAGCGCGTTAATCCGACTCTCTCTCACAGAGGGGCACAAGCACACGTGTGCACGCACGTCGTTACGCGAGTATGGGCTCGTGCACAAGATCAAATGGCACAAAAATAATAATTAGCCCGAGAGGGAGATGATTGACCGCCGATTTATGCAAGAGGATCGAGGAGCATATCGGTATACACATATATACGCGGAAGGGGTGGGGTATATATCGAGCTGAAACTTTCTGATAAAACGATCCCAAATCCAGCGCACGTCATAATGCCGCGCTAATGAGAGCTAACTATAAGCTAGAGGCATACGAGATCGATCGGTATATGTATGGGGAGACACATGTGCCGAGTGGGAGCCGCCTCGTGTGCGCCGGTATTGGCTGTTGGTGGTGCACGTGTTGCGGCACTGGTGCGCGTCGCGCCGAGCCTGGATTTTCAACGATTAAATTTCCTTTGTACTCGAGCCCCCTATAAAGTGACATAAATTGAGCGTTATGTTGCGTACATTTGTGTCTATGGTGTACATATAGGTGTGCGGGAATTTGCTATCGCTAAGGATTTCCCAGCTTCCAGGGCTGGCTTTATACTTTAACCATATCTCCTGCGCTTGAGCATTTTTAACGCACTTGATTATCTGCCCTCGAGTTATTGAGGCAATGGTTATTTGATGTGTACGAGGTTGTATTATGTTTTGAATAACAGTCCAGTGGAAATTCAGTGGAAAGGAATTAATGAACTTTATATTCCCGGTAAAAAAATTTTAAAACTTTTCTTAGCAGTATTTTTTTTTTGTGAAATTTTGTACCGTACTATCATCGTCAACTGGTCTGCATTCTTACCATTATAAAATTTCAGCCGAGCTACCTAGAACTGATTTAAATAGAATATGCCAGATAGTTATGAAACCATGATATTTATTACTATGAAAAATACGTCCATATAACTAATCCAAACGATATTATTATTGTAGGATTTAACGAATCAACACGGGTAGAAAAAAGGCATTCTTTTGCACTCGCGAAAGAAGATCATGAACGTTTTATATAGAATCGAGTACGGTCTTGACATTGCAGAAGGATCGCACTATGGAATAAACATCAACAGATGTAGTACATCGCATACGTGAACAATTGTGACAATACGTCCATATCTATACCATCGTAGTCGTCGAACAAAGTGTAACAAACGCAATGTCCATTGTACCGAAATCGCGCGGTTATTTTTTGCGCTCCAGCGTTTCACACATAATATAGAGAATGTACACAAGCGAGAGAGAGAGAGAAAGAGAGAGAGAGAGTTAATCGCTAATTCGTTCATTGGCTCGGCGAAACTAGCGCACAACAGACGCGCGAGCGTTTGTTTATAATCAAAGGAACATCGGTGGTTCTGGCAAATTCACCAGCTGCTGCCCCTCTCTATCTCTGTGGTCAACTCGTACCTCACCATCTGTCGCGAGAGCTGCAGCGCGAGTGCGCGTATACGATTTTCCCTCCCACCGCACGCGTGCGTGAATCCTTATGCCCGGAAATAAACGTGTATATCGAGGAGTTTAGACAATGGGCGAGAATTATACATCCAAATAATATTCCCTCTGGCAATTAGTCGCAGTTGTGAAATTTTTCCGACAGCTGGACACCGCATAGCTATACGATACGCATAGTTTTTAATCGCATCATTGGCAATATATTAATTTAACCGCCGCGATGCTTAGTTAGTCGAATTGATGGATTTGTTATGCGTTGCGCGCGCGCGAGCGAGTTTGATTTTAGTGGGCTGCGTGATTAAGTTTAATTGATGATGGGAGGCTGATTTTGTGAGGGCAGGTATCTTTAGCGGTGATCATTGTTACTGTCGGATATGGCGGATCAATGCACTGTTACGCTAATAAGTCGATCCGAGTCTCTCGTTATTGTATACATCGATGTGTTGCAGTATTCAGTATCGTGTGCGGATGGAAATTCATTATGGGTAATTAACTATATATTCAATGCACTCTAATGATAAAGATTACATGGTTGATTACAAATCCCAGGCTACTTTATTTTTTATACATTATTATATGTTACGTGTCAATTAGGCCTTTTAAAATAAAAGTAGTGACTCTGATAAAATATTAATGCGAGCATGCAAATATAGAAATTGTTTTAATTCTGACTTGTATGGAATGATCTTTATCGATCTTTTAGGATTGGGGGAAATCCAAAAAAACTTGAAAAACGGAGAAATTTAATAGCAACATTTAAGGAACAAAGACAAATTTGATCGCATTTAAAAGGCATTGTCGATAAAACATAGGGGGATAAGGTCGAAGGGTATAGACGAAGTCGACGTTGATGTCTTATGTGTCGCATTAGGAATCCCAATAATGGTTAACGGACAGCAATGCGAGCGTCAAGTCAGTGATCCACTTAACAGGATTTGCGTTGACGCGCGTTAAACTACTCTAACACATCGCTTCTCTCTCTCTCATTGACTACACATATATCTCGCTTCCCTCTTTTTTTTTCTATTATCCGAAATTAAAGCCTTACACTTTACGAACGTTTCCGGCTCCTCTACAATTTCGTCCAGTCTCAATTGCGCGTAAGGATCTGGCGAGGCCGACCCTCGTGTCTAAGATTGGAAAATAATGAAGGAACGTAGAGGGAGGAAGAAGAGGGACGAATGCGGGAAGGACCGTATAACCTAAAACTGTCATTCATAACTCCGAATTAGAAGCCCCTACTTGTCCCTTCACGAGATTAGCCTGACTTTACTCGTTGTCCCGAGAACTACCCCTCCTACCACTCTCTCTTTCTCTCTATCTCTCTTCCTCACCTATGTAACGAATTTCCAGTCGGAAGGGCGATGTACGTATACTCTCAATAAGGCTCGAAGATGCGATGAAAACGTACGCCCTGTGCCTACATTTCAGAATTAAGTTTCATTCGAGGACAATATTCGAAGTAAATAGTGCAGTTAAACAGACTGAAGCCCTAATTAAATTTTTTGCGGGTCAGCATTAGCTGTGTTTTTTGTACATGCGTTATTTTATATTCTGCTTTAAATATTTCTCCGATGGTTTCCTTTGACATCGTTCACTACATTAAATTAAACAAAGTAAGAATGTACTCCGAAGTCTTTAATTGTATGCGTTTAACTATACTAAAAACTAATGGAAGCGCCATGTTTTCAGTTATTTACAATGACATTATTTTCTGGGTTTCCTTATAGTCCGCGAATCATAACCAGATACACGCAGCACGGCTTGAAATTCCTCTTGGCGCTGGTGCACATAAAAAGAAAACCGTCAGAAATTTATCTAACCGAATGGAATATTCATTCCCCAGTAGGCAGTAGTGCGCGTATTCCGCTGCTCTCGTTCAATGGGAAAGCAGCTCCCAGTGGATGATGCGCACGGCAGTCACAGTCGACGCCTTGATTACGAGAAGCAGCACTGGCCGTGAGCAGCAGCAGCAGCAGCAGCCGCTACACAATGCGTTACAAATCCCGCTTGTCGCGCGGCGGGAGTCCGAGCGGAGAGGAAATCTCGTTTGCAGTACTGATTACAACTGTCTAGGTGGCGTTCACTCGCGCGCGATTTGCCTCTTTTCCCGGTTGCTCGCGTCTCCACCACGGACACTCACTCCAGCGGCGCGGAGTGAAACTTTCCACTACTGCGCTCCTCTTCTTTTATTTCTCTGTCTCTCTCTCCCACTCTATCTATATCTCGCACAGTTTTCGCCCCGTGTTTTCACTACCGTCGGGGGGTTGAACCGTAGGACAATTGGCCTGTCATTTCGAGTGTTGAGCGTGCGGAAACTGCTCCGCGCCAGAGAGTCGATACGACCTTTTCTGCACGGGAAATCCTCTCGTCAAATCCCGTTTGCGTTTCCTTCTACTCTCTCTCTCGCTCTCTCTCTCTCTCTCTCTCTTTTTTGTTTTCCCAGTTTTCTTTGTTCGTCCGTACTTGCTCGCGCGCGTGTCTCTCACACTTGTGCAACCAGTTGCCGATTCGCGCGAGAGCCACTGAATGTCAGTGTTATTGCTATGTGTAGGAAGCTGCGAGGGTGTAGAGCTGAGGTATTGGCTTTAAAGCTTCTGTCGCGGTTCTCCGGTAAAAGTTGTCTGCACGCGTAAATATTTTATACTACGTTGCACAAGCTTGTAAATGAATGGCTTTGTTGCAATAGCATAATTATGTAAGTGCAATTATTTCGCGAATGCTTTGCCTTTTTTTGGGGTATTGATTAATTGGCCGGATTTTGTATATATGAGCTTTTTTTAAATTCTCACCAGGAAATTCACGAAATAACGAAAATGAAGCAGCATTGTTGATATTTTCTTCTATAGAGAGATATGTATAAGTTGCATGCGTTATGCAATAAATTTAAATATATTATAACAGAAATGGGAGTAATCGATATAAATACACTTGCGCAATGGATTATTATAAAATATATCTCAAAATTTCGCAATTTAATTATTTTTCATGTTATATAATAGATATAATCTTGATTAAGTGTAGCTCTAGAGCTTCAATCAATTCTTAGAAATTTTTTTCACTTTGAATGATTTATTATGTTACAGTTGTGTACATAAAAGGTGCAGTGCTTTTGGACAACTTTAGTAGATAATGTCGCGATTGATCAGACATGGAGTAAACATGTGTAGAAGGAAGTGAGAAGCTAAGTTAGAACAAGCAGCAAGTTTACATAATTAAAATGTACATTATATACCTAGTGATTATTAAAATCAACATTTTCATATTTAATTTTTATACGAACGAGTGCCACTTAAAATATATTCTGTTTTACGCGTAGAATATAACCATTGAAAATCTGAAAACTACGGTCATTATAACTATCAAATGGAATTGATGAGTAATGTACAATAATGAGGTTATATCGTAGCACATTGTCATATAAATACATGCTCTAAATGCATTACCGATAACATATAATTTAATTAAATCCTTGATTCAAATGATATATGAAAGTTTATGTATAGGTATAATCTGTAGATATCACATCTGTACGAGCGGCATTGCTCATGATCGAAGTCCGGGCCCAACAGTGAGTTCAACTATAAACAATGGGAAGTTTATAAAATAACTATGCGCCCTTGTTACCATATTTCCAAAATTTTAAAATTTGTTTGGTCAGTTATAACCTCTACAAATTGTACATATGAATTTTCAATTAATTTCTGTCAGAGACCTTTTATTTATTGTTCTATTCAATGAATTACGAATGTAAGTAATCGCAGGAACAGATTAACTGTACCCTACATTATGAACGAGTTAGTCTAAAAGTTGAAAACTTTCCACTTTTGAAACAACCATTCTTTTCATTAAGTGACTATTTTTTTTGCAGTGACGAGTTTTATTATTCCTTTAGATTGTAAAAATATTTCCATTGCCCACTGATTTGTAACATCTGCTACTAATTTGATAAGCAAATAAGGGAAAACACTTGTATAACGAAACTTCCACCAGCTTGATGCATTCCCGCACAATCACTTTTCCACCTCGGCCTCAAGCTCACCTATCGAAAGCCCATATCCCACGTTTCTCACGTCTATACCAGCCAACTCCTAAATAATGAGCGCAGCGAGTTCTGGAGCTTTCTAAAAGAACGGGGTGCTCGTTTTACACGCCGTCGCCCTACACAGAGAGATACCTAATTACACCAGAATGATTAGTCGCTGCCCACGACATGACAGCCCAAGCCCCAGTAGCAGCAGCAGCAGAGTCGTATATAATACGATCAAGGAGGGCAGAGGCATCGAGTTGACCTGATGACATCGCGGAGCAGAGACCAGCTTTGCGGCACAGCAGGAGCAGCGCGTGTTTCTCCCTCCCACAGCATCGGGGTAGGCTATACCGGCAAACGCCAGCTGCTGCTGCTGCTGCTGCTGCTGCGAGCTCTCATTTGGACCTCTCGCGTATACAAACGTCATTCAAAATTAGAGGGCCCGACTGGCAGGACCAGCTTCTGTGCTGCTGCTGCTGCTGCTGCTGCTGCTGGTATGCGTAACCCGATATACAGAGAGAGTGAGCGAGAGGGAGGGAGGCAAGTAGCTCGAAACTGCCTGTTATACGCTGGAGACCGGATATGAGTGAGTCGGTAGACAGAGAGACGCAGAGAGAAAGGGAAAAGTACAACTCGGCTTACCCTCTAATTATATTGCGGTTCTCTTGCTGTTTCGCACCTCTCTCTCTCTCTCTCTCTCTCTATCTCTATCTCTCTCTTTCCTACTGTACCGCGTGCCTGAAACTTGCTTTGGGGAATAGGAGGAAAAGTATATGTGCGCGTAAGAGAGGTGAGAGATATAAGAGTGCGAGACTGGAAAATGGAGTAGTTTATTTCATGAATGGGGTGTCTTTGGTTGGTTGGTTGCGGCCAGTCGACCGACGCTCTGAAATATTTCTTAAAAAGTACGGATTCATAATTGATATTTGAAAAAATAGATGGATGATTTGAAATATATCGTATTTCTGAGGTATTGCTAATTTTTCATGTTAACCTCCGCGAAACTGATTGTCATTTTTAATATTATGTCTGAATGGTAACCATTGGTTTTTGAACATTTGAATAATCATTACGATTGCTTAAAGTTATATAACTAATCAAGTTGTAATCTCGGTTCTGGAAAATAGACAACGTTCCAAAATATTTCCTAAAAGCTCACAAAGGGATCTTTTGCTATTGCCTCATTCATGATTCTACACGAGGATTAGGATTCTAATAATTAGTATGAATAATTATGAATCTACTGGGAATAAATCACCTATTGGAATAATCACGATGTGTTCGTGCTCTAGAAAAATGACGGATGATCATTCCGTTAGCAATCCACAATTAAACCAAATCCATTTAGTCTACTGTAATAAGCGCAATGAATGCGGTTCATAAATCATTCTTGCACCGGAATCACTTATGCACTCGCAGGTGCATTTATTCGGTCGGCGGGTTGCAACATTTGATAAAACTTCATTAGATTTAGTAACCGAAGTGAAGTGCCGAGCCGGAGGGAGAACAACGAGAGAAAGATAAAAGCAGCGGTCGAGAGCAACAGCAGCAACAGCAGCAGCAACAGCAGCAGCGGAGTCGGGGTTTATTAATCGAGCGGCGTTATAACGCCGCACCCTTGTGATAATGACTGCTCGGCAATGCATTCCGAATGAATATTTAGAGAGCGAGCTGAGTGGAATTCACGGGGGTCAAAAGTGCGTGAACCGGCGCCTGCGCTAACTTCTTCCTTTTTTTTTCTTCTTGTTCCCACAAATTGAGCTTTAGAAATTTCATGATTTTTGCGCGCCGCGGCGGCATGCAGCGATCCTTCGAGACGTGCGTCACGCTGACGCCCGAGGGTTCATTAAAAAAGGGAAGAAAGTGACGTTGGGGATGCAATATCGCATTTATGGCGTTATCAACAGCTCGGCGTATCCGCGTCGTAGGGAACAATGAAAAATTTGTCCCTGTTTTAGAATTCCTCGCGGATCCCCTTGTTGCCCATTCGAATTTCTGCCTTTAGTGTTCGGTCGAAAAGTTTGCCGCAGTCGCGGTTAAAAATTCTATTTCACTCTCATATTTGTCATTTTAAGTATGCCATTAAGCACGGGGGATTATTCTTGTAAAAAAGTATGTAATATATATATAAAGATAAAAATAGTTTGACAAAAAAGCAAGTCTCAAAAACGTCAATATCTTTTAACACATATCCGTTACATTTATATCGTAAAATTATTCATTGAAATCCAGAAGATTAAATATATGAATAAATCTTGTATTCGCTGAAGCGTAACGCGCAGTTTATCGGTGCTGTTGTTGAGTGAAATCATCATGTACCAAACCATACGGTAATGTTGTAACATTAAAATGTTAATAATTTGATTGATTTGCACACGGAACAAGGTACAGACTAAAAAATCTTAATAAAAACAATAAGAACCTTTGTCGATGCAACCATTACTAGAGAAATCTATAGCTATAGGCCAGGTTCTCAGACCAGCAATAAGATTTGTCAGTTATTAGCACTACGAGAAGTTTGTTATTCGAACGAACTTCTCGTTTCCACGTACAGTCCAATAAATGTACAGCCAACAACTGTACACCACTCATAGTCGTATTTCACTGTACAACGCCGTAGCCGTTCTAAACTTTATCTCACAAAAACTGATGAAAGTGTTCTCCAGTCATCTCGCTACCAGGCCGATAACCCCACACTCTCTCTCTCTCTCTCTCTTTATTGTTTGCATCGACTATCGGCACTAGATTTCTCACCATCGATATATTTTCCTCAACCGCAAGCTGCGGCCGTGGCACTTATTGTTCGACTCCTCCTCCTACGCGAACACCTGTAACCGCACAGCTGACACCCCAGATCTCGCATCGATCCATCGATCGAACGGCGGCACAATAGCCGACTTTAATAAAGAGGGCTCAACTCCTCGAGCGCGGTGCGCGACCATTATCGAGCCGTTAATTTACAGGCGAATCCGCGATGTTTATGCTAATCAACGGTACGCTGGCTGGCCTACGGTGGCAGCCAGGCTCACCTGCAGTGTGTCGCGCGCGCGCGCGCAGTTGTCGGGTCATTCGGCGATCCGTGCACTTAATATGTGTCGTTGGGATTACCGGCGGGGGGGTTGCGAGGTCCCCGCCGCAGTCCGTGAACGTGTCGCTGGCAGGGGAGAGAGAGAGAGAGAGAGAGAGGAGGTTAAGGGGACGAGTTCAGATTGCGGCGCGTAGTCTCCGTTAAATCCCCCGGATCACAAAGCAATGTCTTGGGGGACGGATGTCCCTGATTAACGCGACACACTATATACCGGAGCGCGCAAGCGGGGGAGGCTCGGAGGAGGGCCGCGTGTGTATCGCCGCACACCCTGTGCGGATCAGATGATGTTTGTTGCTAGATTGGCCGTCCACTCTGTCTACTCCGTTGCCTCTCGCTCCCTGCCCTCCTTCGGTTTCGGTCTTCGTCTTCTTGCTCCGACTTCTTCCGCTGTTACTTCTTCCGTGCTCACTCGAAACTTTTCCTTTCTTTTCACACATTTTAATGTTCGTTCATAATGAGCCTTTATTAATGTCGTTCTTTCCTTCGGGTTTTATTTGGATTGTTAACGCTTTATAGTCTCAGTATTTAAAATAATGTAATTTCCATATTCCTTTTTAACATAAAACTTTGCGATGTAAAATTGATTTTCTTGCCATTTCTTGACAAAATTGAGTTTGCCTATGCATATCTAATATACAGCTTCGATTCTAATTTGATCTATGAAACGTACAGTTTAGACTTTGAACGTATGAATATTTGAAGCCCGTTGTGTTAAATTACACAGTTATGCCAGCAAATGTATATGAAATGAATCGAATCGTTGTCATAATTACTTACTAAAAAAAGGCTATACGTATTTTGGAATCGCTAACGAACTGAAATTACGCACGATATAAATAAGTTAATATAGGTTAATACTAATGTATTAATAAACTCATAAAATCGAAGAATCGCTTGAAATTTATTATCTTTTTTTAATCCATGGCAGTGACGAATAAATAAATATGAACTGAACTCTGGCACTCTTCGGCAATTATCGCGGCAGCAGCAGTAGCGCACACATGTCATAAAATTGTCGAAAAGTAATTTGGGGCGCCGCAATTCTGAAAAACCTTCAAAATCAACGCGTTTATAAAGGGATTAGAGGCACGAAATGCCGTCCGGCTATACGCAATATCTGAAAAGCGCTTTTCCATATATCCCGAGATAAGGGGAAAGGATTTTATTTGGGGAAGCGAGAGCGGAACTAATTGAGCCACTAAAAAACATAAAGAGCCTACGTATAGCTCCGTGGTGCGCGTGACGTGTTGATATACTGAATTTACTTTCTCTCTCTATCTCTCTCGTTCTTTTTCACATCTACTTTACTCTCCCACTCCTCGCATATGCGGAGAGAATTCGGCGTCTCAACGAGGACGGTTTTGAAAGGTTTATTCAGCGCGCCGTTTGAATATTCCGCTTATACGAGCAGCTCGAGACTCGTCGCGTTTGCCCGACGCGAATTAGGCTAGGCGCACATATATGCGTGTATACGTGTGCGTGTGTATGAGAATGAGAGAGTATATATTTTATGCAGACGCCGACACGACGGCGGATATGGTATAGCCAGGGAAATTATATGCGCCCGACGAAGCGCCCCTTTTGCTCTTCTGCACCCCCACCGACTATATCCCCGAAGGGATTTCAATCTTTTTCAAAGCTGAAATTAATTGGTCATGCGATGTGATTAACTTTCAAGGTCGTTGCATTGACTTTGGCTAACCGAGTCATTGATTTCGCTAGGAGTCGACAAAAGTTGTGTGACAATTTGGATTTATTTGCAGATTACCGTTGACTCTTTGACATATGCATGCAAGTTCCGTGGACAGAACTGATAATTGGCGTGTTTCGAGAAACTTTAATTACAATTTGATATAACGCAAGGTAAAAAGCAAGAAGGAAAAAATTCAGGAGTGAAAAATGTTTTTTTATGGTTACAGGCTAGACAGGAGTGATTTTCTCCTTGCGCGACTGGATAATCCCGGGGTTGGCGAGCGCCCGAGAGAAAATTATCAAGCCCGAGATAGCCGTTGCCGTAATAAGCCGACAAACGCCGCCTCTCTGGTGACTACCGGTGACTTTTTTATTGGGGGGAGCCCTTTCCACGCACTTATACTTTTTGCCTCGCCTTTTTTCTCTTTAACTGGGTAGCGAGTGTACGCGGCATCAAAAGACCAGCTAAGGAGTGTGCGAAAACGATCTCGTGGAGGTATAAGGAAAAGTCTTGTGAAAATAACGGAAAACAAAAGGCTAGTCGCTACATAGCTTAATTAAAAAATACTTAGTAATGCAACTTTAGGAACGAAAATAACATGAATGTTTAAGAGCCTTTGTTGCAGATTGGTATATATATAATGCAAATTTTAATAAGGGTTTTAATAATCTTGTTCATTATGGGAATTGACACTTCATGCAGTCAAGTATACCAGCTAATCTTGTATTTGTTTTAAATTTGAATTTAATTTTATGTTAATCAATTTTCATCATGAAATTATATCAGTGATTGTTACTTTAAAATTTTTTGAGGAATTTGTGGATATTGAAACTTAATTATATTTAACGCTTGGTAGGACTGCAAAAACAGCATTTTTAACACGTATTTCTCAGAGCATACTTTTTCATTTTGTGACGAGATGTGCACAGTATTTTATTTTAAATTAAATTAGATTTAACGCAGCTAATTTTGTAAACAAGTTAAATGAAATAAGAGTGTTTTGCAAAACGCGATGTAGTGTTCATGTTGTTAGTAAAAAAACAAAAAGTTTTCTATTCCGATTCTCGGATACGTGCGTTGATAAAAAACGTGGGTATAAAAAGCCTGTTCAGATATTTTACGTAGAGGAAGTAAATGCATTGCTCGTTTATGATTTTATTTTTTGAAAATTTTAAATAAATAATACAAAATTCATGGATTATAAATTTTATTATGAAACCTGCTTGCTGTTCTCTAATATCAGTTTGATTTGTCTCTTAATTTATATATATATATACAATTGCAATTTCATAACTTGTAATCTATCAGATACAACCCCTACAAATGCTTACTTCGTCGGGGAGTGAAGTAAATTCCTTTGAAACATTTAAGTTCATAGAAAATCATAGGAATTTATGGGACAAAGAGAGAAATCCGGGAGCAGAGAAAAAAAAGGATGGATAAAAAAGAAATGAACAAAGAGGGGGAAACAACAAAAAATACCAACGAGGAATAAATAAAATGAGGAACGGAGGTTAAAAGAAGGCACGTAAAAGAGAATACGGTCGAAGCCAGGAGGCGAGAGCAAGAGAAAAAAGATAGAGAGAGAGAGAGAGAAAGAGAGAGGAAAGTCGGTAGCTCGCACATACAAATCCGAGGATAATTTAGTATGCATGCGCAATGCGCAGGAGCCGCTTCTTTTGCTTTAATTGTCGCAATTCAGGAGGAGACTGCGTGACCGGCCTAGCCAACCGTTTGTTTCTCTCTCTCTCTCTCTCCCTTACTCTGCCAACGCCGAGAAACAAAATGCAGCGATGCAGCCATGGAGGGAGGGAGAGAGAGAAGGAAATAAAAAAGGAGGGAGAGGGAGAGAGAGGAAGGCCGAAAATGGAACAAAACGAGGGAAGAGGGATGGAAGTGCGGCGAGGAAAATCTGCTAAATAGAGGAAAAAGCGAGAAAAAAAAAGAAGGGATATAGGAAGGAGGTGGGAGTGAAATTAAAGTCACCGGTGGAGAGAGAGGGAGAGAGAGAGGGAGAGGAAGAACGACGCCAGTGCAGTATAAAGCTCGATTTCTGCGGGAATAAATATTGAAACGTGTTTGTGTGAATGTACCTCTGATTAATGGTAGGAGGACGAATCTCGCGCGGCGAAAAGTAAGCTTTAGACTGCGGCTTTCTCTTTGCCTTTGATTCCTGGATGGCTTTTCCCCGGTTACGTTTATCTTTAAGAGATTGTGGACGGAGCAAAAATTCTTTTGTTTAGCTTTACGAGAATTCAGGATAAGTTTTGGAGATTATACTCGAAGGGAATTGGTTCGTCAAGCCCGCAAAGTTGAAAAAAGAGCTAAAAGACTTTATAATCTTATGAATATAATTGATAAACTTTAGAATTGAGTGACTTTTAATACATCACGAGAACGAGATTAAATTACTATTGTAATATTGTAATTTTATGCAGTGGTCAAATTCTTTAATAGCTAGGAAAAACACGCAATTTATGAAATTGTACTCGGATGTAAAAGCCTATATACAAAAAGCGTGGGCAACATCTTTTGTACGGGAAGACGTTCGCCAATTTGAATTTCGCGCAAGACTTGATGCTCAAGAGCCATAGGAAATGAGAAATACCGAGACAAGGTCGTTAATACCGGGGGCAAAGTTTAAACGAAGAAAAAGAAAGCGCAGACGCACATGCACACGTTTGAAATGAGAGACAATAAAATGCAAATAACCGAAAGAGAGATAGGGAGAGAGAGAAAGAGTAGGAGAGAGTGCGAGGGAGAAAACAGAAGGAACGGATCTTTTTTATTTTTGTCCCTTCTAATTTCTCGATTTTCATTGCGTGGAATCACGGTGTCAAGCATGCATGTATTCAGTGTTCCACTCTCTCCCCTCTCTATTTCTCTCTCTCTCTCTCTCTCTTCATTCGAGGCTTCATCCCTCGCTCCTTTTTTTCTCTGCTCAAGAACGCCCCTCTCGATCTCTCCCATTAAACTTAATTGAATTTCCAACGGGTATACTGACTTCTCGTCTTTCTCTCTCTCTCTCTCTTTCTCTCTTCGCTTTTACCCTCCCTGCTTCGAAGCTATTGCCATTGTCATTACTGTTGTCATTGACCCGTGGGGATAGAGCGAAACAGCGTGACTCGGACGAGCCTTTTACAAATTTACATCGGCCATTTGCACACCGTCATCGTGCCAATGCACTAACTTTTAAAATCAACGTCGCCGCCGCTGTCTTCGTTTATTTTCCATTCTCTTATAGCCTAGTGCGCAACTCCGTTTCCCCGTCGGTATCGCGTGCTTTTGGCGTACGACTCGTCTTATATAGGTGAGATATTTCACTTTCTTTTATACGCGCGTCTCACGGAGTTTTGATTTCTGTCAATGTCCGATATATACGCTTTGTTTTTATTGCGGGTTTAAAATATTTGATAAAGTATAAACGGGGGGAGGAGGATGGGGAGCGAAATAAAATTTGGCCGCGGGAGAAATTTTTACTGCCTACACGATAAATACAAACTCGTTCATTGAACAGGCTATATATATATATATATATTAATAAAAATAGTCCTCATTTGTGATGTGCAAAATCATCGATTATATACTCGAACTCTCGATTTAACAATGCCATTAACATTCTTAAATTTTTCCAACAAAGCTCAAAAAGATTCCTTATACTATTATAGTCGTAGGGACGGCCATCTCATTCTCCCGGACCTTTTAATCCACCCGAATATCGTCCAATATTTTCGCGCTACTTTTTCCATTACACGCGGGTGCGGTAATATCTCCGCGAGCATTTAGCGATTCGCAATCGTATATAGGTTGATTTGGCTCTCGTTCGATCGTCGGCGCAGCTCCGCAGTCGGTGCGCATAAACGTATATCGTATAAAGGAACGAAGGGAGAGAGAGAGAGTTGGGTTAGTTAAGTGGGGGGGGTTCAGATTATGGTTACGCGAGGCTTCGGAAACTTAGAGACCCAGAACGATTATGCGCGAATTCGAGCGTAATGTAAACGCCGAGTTTATTGTATTATGAGCAGCTGCGTGCCGATTAGCCGGCCATTTCTATTTGCGTTCGCCCTCTCTGCTTCGATGAGGAGGAGGCGTAACGTTCCCCCGTTCTCCCCCCCCTTTTTTTTTCTTCTTCTTCTTGTTTTTTCCGCGCGCCCTCGTTCGATTTTTCCGTACGATCTAACTTTAAAGTTTCGGCCCTTCGGATCGTCGTACTTACCGGCTTCCCTCGCCTGGGATTATGATGGCGTTTTTGGAAAAGAGAAGTATCAACTCACCTATCGTAGTAGTAGTCCCTGTAATAGAGAAAAGGTATTGATTAATTTTCAAGCATCGAGAATCACAATTTTATGGTAATAGTAACAATGGTTTACATATATATAATTAGGTTTTTTATGAGAAATTTAGGTATTTGGATAAATGACAATATCATAATAGGTATAAAAGAATATTCAGTAGAACGGGACCAACATATTTATACAGAATCTTGTATATTTCATAGTTTTATTAGGGAAATAAATTCGTATTTATTTGTAATACATTATATTACAGTTTCAAAATATTAAACACCTGCAAGTTTCATTTAGAAATAATAGATCTATTATGCTATTAGACTGTCTAAGATTTATATAAACATGCGGAACTGTACGAAGGAACTACAGTGAATCCATATGCAGATCAAAGCGCTTTCAAAACAGTATAATCATTCCCAAACAAGCAGCTGTTCGTTTTCTGTCACTATACACATACAACAATGGCTTATATATATATCGGATAAAGCCAAGATGAGTACAGAACTCGTGTCTCGAAAGTAGGTCAGAAAAAATATATCACATACACCCCTTTTTCGCAATCGCTATACCGAATGTTTCTCCCGAATCCTAAAACAGAGCAAAATGTAAAATAAATGCACTTTTCCGATACACCCAGCGAGTCAAAGGAGGGGGGGAAAGACTGACGCATTGACAGTTTCGCAGAATTGTAACGTCACCAGCACGACAAGCTGTACACATATGTATTCAGCGCACGTTTTCGAAAAACATCGCATCGCGGCACACAGGTGAAAATGTAGTATAAACTAACAAAGATCTTTCAATCGGTCTTATACAGTCTAATCAATATTAATGGGCAATCAGATTGTCCTTGTTTACAATCACCCCCGCAGATTCTGAAATAAAATTATATTTAAGGACGTTCTCTTGAAAATCGACTTTGCCTAACTATTTCTATAACTTTGTATATAAGTTAATAAAGTTACCCTTTATTCATTTATGCAATAATAAATAGGGGTAGCGGTATTAAAATTTGAACTATTCGAAGTCAATGTTTCGACTTTTAACGTAGGAATCATAGGCTGAGCATGAAATAGGGACAGGTATTCCTGTAATATAAATTGAGTTTTGTCTAAAATTTTTTGAAAAACTAGTATGTTATACTAGACTCAAAAAGGAATAGATACGCATAAAAATAATTAGGGCCTGCGGTACTAACTTCAAAGATATAGCTGTCTGAAAATCAAAATTTGACAGATTTTTCGATTTTTTTCAATTTTTCGATTTCTTTTTTTTTTTCGATTATTTTACGTGACAGACGAGTTGTCGACTTCTGCGCAAAAAAGGCGGAGCTAAAATGCAAAAGGTTCTCAACTTTTTCGTACCTCGAGTATAGAACAACTACATGGCGCCCCGCTACTTTAGGTTGAGAGTCACTGACAAAGAGAACATCCTTAAACCTGAAAAAACATTTATTAGTGAGGACAATCTGACCACCCCCCACCACCGAAATTGCCGGACGTTTCGAGCTCGCTCCGGCTCCTCCTCAGGGACTGAAATCAAAAGCGTGTTTAGCCTTCTTATATACCCATCCCTCTACCTATCCCCACTCTCCACACCACCAACCCCCCTCGCCCCTTTAACAACTTCCCATTACTCTATCATTAAATTAACATTATTTCGATTCCTTAGAATGTGGATACACTCAAAACACTCCCTCTTATATTTATTACTAATTCCCTTTTCTAAAACCTCCACACTCCCGAAATCGAAAGAATGCAAACTATTCAGACAATGTTTTTTTAACCCCGAAGTAAAATTTGTGCTCCGTAAACTATATTATTGATGTTCATACATCCTTTTCTTTTTCAAATATCTACCCGTTTGGCCAATATAACATCCATTACAATCCCTACAATTAATTTTATAAACTTCTGATTTTAAACATTTATCATCCTTGTCTTTACAATTACTAAACAACCTACCCAAATTATTATCATTTCCAAAGAAAACTTGAATATTACATTTTCTAAACACCGTTCTAATCCTCTTTGACAAGCCTCTAACATACGGTAAACTGAAATATACATTCTTTCCATTCCCATTCATTGTTTGTTTATTTACCCG
>UELU01146087.1:7403-21609 GCA_900490025.1 Megastigmus dorsalis
TATGTATTATTTATTTCTTTATGATAAAAGTTTTACTTGTCACTCTGAAAACTTGCCGGTAATCAATTTATATCAGACGGAGGAAGGCAAAACAGCACACAAACCACAATTACAAATAAAACTAGAGATAACTTTTATTATATATTAACTTCTGATTTAATACTTCTTTAATTATATAATTTAGAATAACAAAAGGCAAAGGTCACTGTTGGCACATCCCAGACCCTTCGCCGCGCTCATGGCAATACGCAACTACTCTCTCTCACGGCTTTCGTAGATCTAACAAAAACACGAGTATCGGCCGTTACCACGCAACATGATGCCAAATCGCGACAATATTTAACGCCTAACCACTAATGCGCAACGTTGCCAAACTTACAATCGTAACGAGCAGACAATTCTTACGTCAAAACCCAAGTGGCTTAAACATACCGCCCACCACGGAACCACTGACATGTTTCGTAAATTGAATAGCCTCAAACGCACCTAATACTTGCCATAAAGAACAAGTCAAATATAAATTTTCAAATTCGCATTACAATAGTTAAAATTACACCGCTAGGAAACAAATATAAAATTCAATTAATATTATTTACAAATCTCTCATAGCGCATATCATCTGTTTAACTGTGATACAATACAAACAAACTTCAATTTATGACAAGTTAAAATTTAAGATTCTCTCATTGATTGGCCGATATAGAATTGGTTCCACCCACCATGAACGAATGCACCAGAGACATATGAGCCGAAGCTTCCTGATTTACAGGAAGAAGTATCAATTTGTTGATTGATCTCTTGTATTCAGCATCCTTAGATTTAATAGTAGCCACTCGACATAGCCCATCAGGTCCATAATGCAGTCGTTGAATGCGGGCAAGAGGCCACCTACACTGAGTGTCCCTACGTCACCCAGCTTGAAGTCTCTATTATGATTCAACCATTTCGATCGTTGCTGAAGCTGTGCCAGGAACTCCCGATGCCATCTGGTCCAGAAATGGTTTCTCATCAAAGTAAGCAAATGCCACCTAGATAAAGCAGAATGAGATTCATTACCATCCAGGAAAGGCTCCGCAGGAGAAAGCAATGAAGCCCCTATAAGGAAATGACCAGGTGTCAATGCCGACACATCTTCCTCACTCGAACTCATGAGACCAAGCGGACGCGAATTCAAACATGATTCAATCATCGATGTCACAGTGTAAAATTCCTCAAAAGTCAACTTAGACTCGCCAATCACTCTTCGCAAGTGTCGCTTGAATGATTTGATATTCGCCTCCCACAGTCCTCCGAAATTGGGAGCACGCGGAGGTATAAAAGACCACTCAACTCCATCTCGGGCAATCGCTGAAGCAATTTCTTGACGCATTGCCGAAGTCTTGGCGAATAAACCATTCAACTCTGCATGTGCTCCTTGAAAATTTGTAGCATTATCGCTATAAACGATCTTACATAAGCCTCGACATGCGACAAACCGACGAAAGGCCGCCAAAAAAGCGTGAACAGTAAGATCCGATACCACCTCTAAATGCACGGCTCTAACCACCATACACACAAATATCGAAACGTAACCCTTGAAAGCCTTATGACCTCGTCCAGGAGAAGCTCTTATCCAAAAGGGACCGGCATAATCTACTCCAACAAAGGTGAACGGTCTTGCGGGACGAGATCGAACTGCAGGCAATTGTCCCATTTGTTGCTCTAAAGTAGCCGCATTATAACGTGTACAAACGACACAACGCCGTACAATACCGCGAATAATACTTCTTCCTTGCAGAATCCAAAATTGGCGCGACAATTGGCTCTGTACCAACGAAGATCCTCCATGCAGTGTAGATAAATGCGCCTTCACAATCAACCGACTGGATACATGATGCTTACCAGGTAGAATGATAGGGTGTTTCTCTGACTCACTAAGATATGAGCTCTGAAGTCGACCGCCGACTCTTAGCAGTCCTTCTGGATCCAAAAACGGAGACAAGCGTCGAATAGCACTAGATTTACTTACAAGATTTCCACATAGCAACTGTTTGATTTCAGATGAAAACACTTCCCCTTGCACAATTCTTATCATAAATACTCGTCCAAAGGCCAATTCATTAGCCGAAAGCCAATTGCTACGCCTATCAACTGATCGAAGCTTTGCATTTCCACGCCAACGCTGAACGTAGGCAAGAATACGAATAATCTTATCTACTGAAGAAAACCTTTCAAACCATTCAGATAAAAACCCATCAGTTTGAGACACCAATCCGTGCACTAGCTCAGATTTACGAGCCTCCAGGTTTGTTGCACACTCAGATTGCATACACGGCCATTCAGACTGTTGCAATTCAAGCCAGTGAGGACCCTGCCACCATAAAGTCGAATCCCGCAATTGCATTGCCGAGATGCCCCGAGTGGCCAAATCAGCAGGATTATCAGCTGAACCTACATGTCTCCACGTGGCAGTCGGCAAGGACGAAACAATCTCACTTACTCTGTTGGCTACAAATGACTTCCAACGAGAAGGGTGAGACTGAAGCCAAGATAAAACTACTTTTGAATCTGTCCAACAGTGCAAATAAGAAGGCTGCCTATCCAATTTCGGCAAGATATATGATACCAACCGTGACAACAACGTAGCCCCACAAAGCTCCAACTTAGGCAAGCTTACAACCTTAACAGGAGCAACCTTTGACTTCGCAGCGATCATCCGAGACGACACCACTTCCCCAGAATAAACAACTATTTACAAAACAGCTGCAAAAGCGCGCTCAGAGGCATCGCAAAAGCAATGCAAATGCCAATCTGAATTTCTACTAGCCACAGACCATCTGGGTATTCGAATAGCCTCCAGATCTGTCAATTTGCTTCGAAATTCGCACCAAGCCTTCTGCAAACTCTCCGAAACAGGATCATCCCAATCCGCTCCGTGCAACCACAGGTTCTGCAACATGATTTTTGCATGTATAATCAGCGGGGACAACCAACCCACAGGATCATATAATTTGGCAATCTCAGAAAGCATAGATCTTTTAGAAGCGACTGACGAACCATTGTCCAATTTAGAAATCCGAAAACAGAATGCATCCTCCCCAGAAATCCAGCGCAATCCTAAAGTAGATACGGTCTCCTGCTCGGGCAACAACAAATCCTGGGCATTGCTCTCCTTCATTCGCACATCAGACAACAATTCCTTACAATTTGCACCCCATTTTCCAACCGTCATTCCTGCCGACTTCAACACTTCGATCAACTGACGCTTAACTTCTGCAGTCTCCTCCAAAGTATCTCCACCAGCGAAAAAATCATCCACATATCTGCCACCACGCAAGACACTTGCACCCCTTGGAAACCTTGCCTCTTCATCCTGAGCCAACTGCAACATGCAAGCGTTGGCCAAAAAGGGAGCGCAGGCTGTGCCATACGTCACAGTGGTCAACCTGTAAGAAGATATATCAGAATCAACAGATCCACGCCATAAAATCCTCTGCCAATCCGCATCATCTGGATGAACCAAAAATTGTCTAAACATTTTAGTGACATCGCAAGTGAAAACAAAAGGAAAAAAAGACCAGCGAATAAGTATAGTCAGAACGTCCTCCTGCAGCTTCGGTCCTATATGGAGATATGAATTCAATGAAACCCCTACCGAATCCTTTTGTGATCCATGAAACACCACACGAACTGTGCCACTTCCATTGTTCTTAAACACAGGGTGATGAGGCAAATAAAATACATGTAAAGAGTTTTCCTGAGTTTGGGGTACCAATTCCATATGGTGTAAGTCTAAATACTCCTTCATAAACGCTACGTATGATCGTTGAAGTTCGGGTTGTTTGATGAAGCGATGTTCCAATCGCCTCATGAAGTTCTCTGCAATTGACCGAGTTGCCTGAAATGATGGCGCTCAACGAAAGGCAGCCGTACTACAAAGCGACCCTCACGATTGCGTGTGTGAGTTTTCTTGAAATGTTCATAGCATGCCTGCTCGGCAGGCGTCAGCAGCATCGCGCTTGGAACCTCCTCGGATTCCCAGAATCGAGCGACTGCTCTAGTCAAGTCGCTGTGAATGGTGATGTGAAAAGATTCGGCAGTGCTTACATGATCATCTGTTTTGCTGTGAATCGAGCCCATCAATACCCATCCAAACACCGTACTGACAGCCACCGGAGTGCCAGGATTTCCCTTTTTGATGCCTGGTCGAAGTACAGCCGCGTAGACCTCACTACTCAGAATGCAGTCGATTCGACCAGGTGAACCGAAGTGAGGGTCAGCGAGCTGAAGTCCCGCCAAGTGTAGCCAAGCCTGTGTAGGAATCTCCACACGTGGAATAAGAGCGGTTAACTTCTTTAATACCAAGGCTGAAAATTTGAAATTAAAATCAGTATCATTATGAACAGAAATCTGCACACGATTTTTTGCTACAGCAGTAGCTGAGCCTCCAACTCCGGAGATAACAACATCTACTGGTTTTTTACTCAGAGACAGAACTTGAGCTACGTGTTCAGTTATAAAAGACTCCTCAGCGCCTGAGTCCAACAATGCTCTTACAGTGAGAGATTGACCCGAAGATGACTGTAATGTTACACAGGCAGTAGATAGCAAAACTCTGTTACCTATGGTAAATGAAAACCCATACAAATCCATTGCCTTCGCATGAGCCGTAGTAGCCGATGAAGCAGCAGGTTGTCGTTCAGATGAAGAAGCAGCATGACTCGTTACTGAAAGACCCTCAGTATGAAGCTTCGTATGATGCTTTCCTCGACAAACCCAACATCGACCTTCAGAATTACAGCCATCAGCTACACGTCCAGCGTTGAGACAATTGATACAAAGTCCCGCCGAAGCCGCATGAGCCTTACGTTGCTCCTGAGAACAAAATGAGAATTTTTGGCAACAGCCTATGAAATGATCACCACCACAAAATGAACACTTTGATGAACTTTTTCCTCGAATAGCTTTTCGAGTTGCTACATTCACCGTTGCCCCTCTTTATTTCTTGAAAAAGGCACTCCTCTTTGGATCCTTTGACAAATGACTAGAACTGTGATCCTGAGATGCATTCTTGACAGAATCCTTCACCTCTGAACTGCGAACATCCACCTCCACCAAGTCTAAAGTACGGATACGATCCTCCAAAAAAATCTTCATTTCTTCATATTTAGGAAAATCAGCTGGACCTTTTCGCTCCACTTCTTTGGCCCAATCCAAGCGCGTACTCGAGGAGAGCTTACTCTCTATGAAATACACAAGTATATCGTCCCACTGCTGTACAGGCCTGGCGAGAGAGGTAAAGGTATTTATACTCTCATTAACTGAATTCAATAATAGATTCAAATGCTTCACTGACTCATGAGCTGCAGACGGTAAGCCAACTAAGGAACTCATTTGCAAAGAAAATCTCAAATATTTATTATCATACCGTCTGCAAATGGTATCCCACGCCATTTGAAAATTGGCACCGATTAACTTTACCCCTTTTAGCTTCTCAGCAGCTTCTCCTTCCAAACAGTTGGTCAAGTGCTGAAATTTTATGATCGGGTCCAAAGCAACATCGTGTAGTATGAGCGATGAAAACTTTTCTTTAAACGCCTCCCAATCTCTCTGCTTTCCATCGAAGCGAGGCAATTTCAATTTTTCCAATGATGCTTGAGTAGGTCTTATCGTGGAGGCTGTATTCTGTATAATTTGAGGGTTAACTGTGGTCTGATCCACAGTCAACTGCCTAAGGCGATCCTTTAACCATGACTTAGCTGCCAAATATTTAAGTTGTATTACTGAGAAAATATCCTTCTTAATATAAGTTCGTTCTGTAATTTTATCTGATGCTCGCTGTATAAAAAGATCATTCTTCTGATATTCTTGCCAATAAGTGTCCAACAAATCAAGTCTCACATCTAGATCACTAACCCCAAAGTGATCTGAGTTAGCAGCAGTGGTAATGGCTTCCAAACCTGCAATCAACTGTCCCAACCGCTTCTGATCAGTCAACATAACATCGAGTTCAGACATGTTTAATACACAATATGATAGTTTATTTTTTTTTTTGTTATATATTAACTAATATTCTCAATTAATTAATATACTTCTTAAGAATTCAACATTCAACTAGTATTCTCTATTTCGATTGCGCATAGAGAATCACCGAAATACAAAAAAAAACTCGTGAGAGAGTAAGTCACAGAAATAATGTTGCGTCTTGACCAAGTAAGACGAAGTGCCCTTGTTGTGTCAACATTAGACGCGACAGTGTACATGAAATCACTGTAATACGCTCGAATGATGTGCCCTCTGTGTACACTGAAATACTCTGCTAACCAGACTACGAAGATACAAATATGAAAGTAGCGCCTTTTACCTAAATGAGAGAGAACTAAGTACCGTTGATTTTATCACAACAGAATATAAACTTAGTTTATTTCTCTCCAAACTTTTATGTCGACACTTTTTAGAAATATACATGTACTATTTATTCGAAATGATAAAAAGATTTATTTGTCACTCTGAAAACTTGCCGTTAATCAATTTGTATCAGCCGGAGGAAGGTAAAACAGCACACAAACCACAATTACAAATAAAACTCAAAATAACTATTTATTATATATTGACTACTGATTTAACATTATAAGGGGAATCAGGGAATGGGGAAAAAAAGTACGCTCTGCACAGCTCAAACAGTGTAGTTAGACCAAGGAGCTCATCGGGACTAAACTGGAGACAGCATGGGCCGGTATGATTTCCGGTTTGACTAAAGTCATACTCAAAGTAGTGTCAGGATGGCTCACCAGCTATTACATCAAACGTTCTGTGTGAATTGTAACTTATTTAGGTGTTATGACTCGACTACTAACACCTAAATCTACAATAATTACTAATTCCTTTAAAATAACAGAAAACGTAACTAATACGTTGTGATAATATTGGCTAAAGGTTATAAAAATTTTACATAACCTCAATACAATATTAACCTGCAGAGCGCCGGAATATCTTGTATAAGACGGTCGAGAGTAATCCGTATTATTATTCCAAATCCAAAATAAATTTCTGACCAGGGGTGAAGTTTCAGTATAGGAGTGAGTTATGAGCAATGTAATGAAACATCATTACGGGTACATTTGCCGATTTACAAAACTTTTTACAGAGATATATTCGAGAAATTCCCAGATTTGAGTCGAGAAAACGTAAAACGGGTGGATTCTTTATAGTAAAGAGTGGTTTCTAAAGGCTTAGATAAAAAATCCTATCACTATCGTGTTCCTCAGCCTCAAAAACCCCCATATACACCATTACTTTGAATTTACAAATTCAAATATTATCCCGATTGTTAGTGGCCGACAAGTCTTACATAAGAGCTACCTAGGATCGGAATTTTGTTGGGCTCAAACCCAACCCAAGAAATAGGAATAAGTTTTTGTACTTTCTGAGGACAAAAAGTAGCGAAAACCCCGGCGATCTAAAGGTTAAGGCCGTGGTAAGTTTTGAAAATAGCCTTTTCCCAATAATGCATAAAAATATAATTCTTTATGAAAACATGCTATTTTACGTGTACTCTTATAGAAAAATCAATAGACCCCCAGCCTACGCAATTTAGCTTTAGACTCGGTACTTACTTAAACAGACAATTATCCTCTTTTTAGAAAGAAGGTAGATAAATTATCAAGGTGGTGAAAACTATCGTTCTACCTACAATGTCTCTATTTAATATGTTAAGAATATGAAGTATGTCTTTTTATATTTACTATGCTTGTTATTATAAATTTTTGTATTAAAACTACCTAGATATTGATTAAATAATGATTATTAAAAATTTCATATTTTTACTTACTAAATTCTCTTTTGTAAATTGTTAATTAACAAAGTGGTGCATTCTTCTTTTCCTAACCACACGTATCTATTTTACAGGGAAGTCGATTTAGCAGCTAGATAGAGGATGAAAATGAAAATGCCTCCTTGATCTATATGAATGTAATGAAAAACATTTTTAGAGCTAATTGTGCAAAACGCAGACAGTTTTTTCTTAGAATATCGTGATAACGAACAATGAGCGTTTCACAGAAATAGCGCTCGTAGCGAAAAAATGTTGGCATAAAGCCGCACAAGCTAGCACTGAAGAATTATTTTCGATGGAACGAAAAATAGTAACATTCGACAGATTAAAATTGATAATAGAATATGTAGAAGAGATTAACTTCTTACACCAAATTATAAAGATGCAACCTATATCTCCGATAAACGAAAATGTTATTTTTTGTTAACTAAGTTATTTTATTGTAATAAAACATAATCTACAAAACAATGATCCCTATTTTTATGTTCCTGAATTGCTCAATTTTCCTCTATATTACTACATCCCATATTTTTTATTAATATAACGAATTTGTGATGTTTCGAAGGCTCAGCAGGATATGTCTTCCTCATTTAGCTTGACATTTAATACTAAATCACATAGAGTAATACACATCGAATAACAAAAGAATAAATGCAGATGAGTGCACCTTTACACACCTTTTAATTGTTCCTGAGCCTCGTGACAAACATACAAGTATAAACACTCTCAACTTTATACTTTAAGGCTCGGAAGAGTAACTTCGCGATAAATAGATTATACTATATAAGATTTTTTTTATTTGAACTATATAAGATTAAAGCGGCTTTATCAGGAAGTCGACCTTAATTCAAAACAATTAAAGATATACAATAGATACATAATCTGTCTCTGTCTCTCTGTCTCTGTCTCTCTATCTCTGTCTCTGCCTCTCTGTCTCTGTCTCTCTATCTCTGTCTCTCTGTCTCTGTCTCTCCGTCTCCCTCTCTGTCTGTCTGTCTGTCTCTCTATCTCTGGTCCGGGAAACATCTATATCTTTTGTATTTTTACACCATATGAGCCTTGCATGTGCTTGACATAAACAAGCCCTCCTAAAAAGGCTGTAATAAATTTTTACCCCGTGGAGTCGATACATGCAGCACTGATTAATGGTAACCCCCATTAGTCCTACCAATATCACTTTTTCATGGGTTGGGTTATAATTATGTTTCTCCTATCGTTATGATAAAGAAGCAGCCTGCCAATTCACTTTTCTTGAAGATTACGTCCGGCCTGCTTTTTCGCTCGCAAATTTTTCGCGATATTTTTGCCGATGATATTGGGAGCATTTTTTCTGCACACGCAAATTTATTTTGACATGCTAAATAGGCGGCTCACGGAGTGTCTCATCTGCTCACTGCCGGTTACGAGGCAATCTGGTTCAAACTACTCGTGTGTAAGCTGCAAAAATCTATTGCATGCCGAGTGCTGCACTCCGGAGCTCTTCCTCTCCTGTCGCACTGTGCGCTGCTGTAATCCATCAATTAAGCCACCAATTACTGTTGACTCACAGGCCACGCCCCCCTCTACGACTAGCTCAGGAAAGCGGCTTGGCTCGCCTATTTCCCCGACTCTGCTGCAGGCAAACAAGCTCTACCGCACGCGCTCGGTTTCTGCCGGTCCTTCTTGCGATTTTTATCCGGGTTGCACAATACTGATGCTCTGTCGGCGTGGTTTTCGTCGTGGGCACCCGAAACAAAAAGATCTATATCCGGAATTCAGCATGATATGGCCGAGCTAAACGCAAGCATCCGTGCCGATCTGAACGAGACACGAGCGGTGGTCTCGTCGCTTGTTACGCGAGTACAAGTGCATCGTCAGCCTCGATTTCTGTATCAGCTGCTGCCTCGGTTGCGGTCGCCACTCGCGGAGTTGTGCTGTGTTTGGCTTTGTCTGGGATGCGCGACCTTATCATCTCGCACTCACCTAAACTAAAGGGCCGACGGTCCGACGAGATACTTGGGGAAGGGGGTGGTGGCTCTCTCTACATACGTGCACTTTAGCCCAAGAAAATTCACCTGCGTCTTGGCAAAGCATACGAGGCTCAAAAGCGGCTGAAGTATGCGCGACCGATTGTCAAGAACCTCATAGTTCCTACCGCCTCATAGGCCACGCTGAACGGTCCTATTCTACCTATTCACTGCCAGGCTGATCTGGCCGCTCTCCATCCTGCCCCACGCACACCGTGAAGTTTTTATAATCTGCCTTCATCAGTTCCTGTACCTTCGTCTGCATCATCCTCACATATCGCGCCCCCACCACAAAATACGCCATTTCGAAATGTCTTTCATGTCAACGTAAACCGTCTAAGGTCACACTTCTCTTTATTAGAGGCACATTTTCTCGGTCAGTCATGCGATATCTTGGCCATCACCGAGACTTTCCTAACGGATCTAGACTCCGTTTCAATAGTGCAGCTACCCGAATTTGCCATTTTTCGACATGACAGGAGGGGTAAAGAAGGGAGCGGTGTGGGCGTATTCTTGCGAGACCAATTTAAAGTCAAAATTATCGCCTCTTCAGAGCCCTCCTTCCTTAACGCAACGGAATTTTTCATTCTAGACTTCTACAAAAACAGAGCACTCCTCTTTGCTGTGGTATATAGGCGCCCCCATGTTGCATACTGTTGAATAAAAGGTGTGATCGGCTGAATAATTGAGACACTGACTTATTTATTCTTAGTATAATAAATGTAGGTTTAATATAGAATAAATGATAGAGGTTTTGTTGGGCGAGCCATGTACTTGCAAAGCACAGTCCGTTCGCTACGGTGGTCGACAGAAGAGAGCGAGCAAGTCAGCCGCTGCCGCTTGCTCGCGCAAGTCACGCTAGGAGATTGGGTAAGGAGCGCACGTATACATACATGTGTGCGTGTGCTGAGTGTTACGTATTACAATCATAGTTTAAACTTTGCGACCCTTGTACTCTATAATTAAGGATCGTACAACAAATTAAGTTCTCAATTATTGTTAAGCAATATATAATGTATAATATTGAACACATACCCTGAATTATTCTTTAATGTTCTATCGTCCTTTTACCGTCATATATAAATGTTATTTTAACGGGCGATTTCAATGTCAATATATCTGCCCCCAGCGCTGCCGCTGCCCACCTGCAGTCACACATCGAGTCACATTCTTTACACCTGGTTCCGTCCGAACCAATTCACTATGCAATCTGCTAAGATCACATCTCCCATACTTGGACAAATCTCTTCATAATAAACGATATTTCTTCTCAAATTTCTTATAATAAATCCACATCCCCATTCATCACTGGCCACGACATCATCAACCTTCTCTTTAAATTCTCTTCACCTCCACTTGTAAATAAATCAACAATCACATGTTCATTAAAACGAATCATCCTCGACCGCTTGGTCAGTTCCAACATTTCGAATTTTTCAAACACTTCCGGCATATCCGGATTTATCTCGTGTTTCGTCTCGTTCTTTCCCTAGTTATATTCCATCGCCCGTCTCGAATATCGACGTAAGCATTTTTACACAAAATTTAACTAAAGTTATTCGAAATTCTTTTGATGACGTTGACCCCGTCCGTACTATTTCGCTTTCCACCTCTCCTAAGGCCTGGGTTTCGAGCGAGATAAGACTACTCATGCGGGAGAGAGACAAGATCTGCCGTGTGGCCAAGCGCTCCAGCAAGTTCGCCGACTTCCTGAGATTCAAATCGCTTCGCAGCAATATATCGAAAAGCTGGACACAGCCAAAAACAAATTTTTCACCAACAATCTAAAGAATGGTCCAGATGCTGCTGCGAACTGGCGTGAGCTCAGGCGGATAGGTGTAACAGATGCCCCGCACGTGACACCATTAAATTACTTTTCATGCTCGGACCTCAATAAGTACTATGCCAGTGTCACAGCGCATTTTCCTCCCGTCTCTCTCGAATCCCTCGAAAGCCTGCTCTCGCCTGCCAGCGACGAGGCGCCTGCCGATGAGAGAGCTCGCTTCCATTTCGTCCCAGCCTCAACTCGAGAGGTCTTACAGGCCATAAATAGCTCCTCTTCCTGCAGCGCAGGTCCAGACGGTATCTCCTCGCGCATTCTAAAGCTCGTTGCGCCAACTCTTGCTGCTCCAATCACTGACCTGTTTAACTTCTCGCTGAGCTCTGCCTCTTTTTTGGCGCTCTGGAGGAGGGCCTTTCTCTCACCACTGGCAAAAAAGGCGGCAATGACATCCATGTCAGACACTCGTCCTATTGCGCTTCTCTGCGAAATTTCAAAGGCCCCCGAACGCGTTGCACACAAACAACTATCTCGGCACCTCGAATCGTGCGGCCTCCTCGATTCTCGACAGGCAGGTTTTCGCCGTGGCCACATCACCCAGACTGCACTTCTTGGGGTCCTCGACGATGTTAGGAGAGCAATCGACTGGCGCATGATTACGGCGCTAGTCTTGTTCGACTTTTCCAAAGCGTTGGACATGATCCCCATAACCTGCTCCAGCAGCAGCTGAAGCACATGATGTGCTCCGACGCGACCCTATCGTGGTTTTACGCTTATTTACACGATAGGCTCCAGGCGGTGGTCAATACGGGTGGCTCACTATCCGAATGGCTGAAGGTCATGGCTGGCGTGCCCCAGGAGAGCGTTCTCGGCCCCCTTTTCTTCATAGTCTTTATAAATGACCTGCCTTCGATGTTGAGCATTTCACGGTACATGATCTTCGCTGACACCGAGATTTACCACTTCTTCCCACCATCCAGCCTGCGTGAGGGTATCGCACCGCTGGAGCTGTCATTTCCTGGGCTGCTGAAAACAGCCTTTCTCTGAACCTCGGGAAAACCAAGGTAATGCTCTTGCGCATTGACCTTCAGAACATTGCCAAAATCCAAATTCTCGGGGTTTCCATTCCATACGCTACTCTCATAAAGATACTTGGTGTCCTCATTACCCACACTCTCAAGTGGGCACCCCACGTTAACCAAATTGTAGGTCGTGTATTCGGCACCCCCCGCTCCCTACGGCACTACCGCCATTCTCTTTCATTTTCACTCAAAAAGAGCCTGATTGAGAGTCTGGTTTTTCTCCATCTTGATTACGCTTGAGCTGTGTATAACGACTTAGATAAAATTCGCAACACCAGGATTCAGCGATCACTTAATGCGCGTGTCCACTTTGTGTGTGGGAATATCCCTCGTTTCGGATATGTCACCCCACACCGCATTAGCCTGAGCTGGCTCTTTGCCGCCAGACGCTGTGAGCACTTCACAGGCTCATTGCCGTCAGGTTCCAGCGTTTAAACATTGACGTATTTCATCGCTCCTCCTCTAGGCCTGCTCCTAGGACTCTTTCCTTCGCAACTCCGAGAAACGAAGCGAGGCGCCGCTCTTTCAGCATCATGGCCTCCGATATCCTCAATCAATTTCCACCGCCACCGTCCAGTCCATCAAATCCGACGAGGTACTACAGGGCTGACCTTCTCGAGGAGCTGCTACGGCGTGATCTAGCTGACTGGAGGACAAACACTAACACCCTCACCACTATCGGACCGCAACTAATCATCGACGCTTCAAGGGTCTCAAGAATCACCAAGAACATGCACATTCATTTTTCTTGTTTTAATAACTTTTTAACTTTACGCCTATCATCAGCAAAACTGCGATGCTATTATCTTTTTTAATTTTCAAACTTGATTTTTAAAATTTTTAAGTGTAACATGTACATATTGTAAATAATGTTTGTATCAGTGATATTGTTACTTCGTTTAAAGCATTATTAAAAAAAAAATTTTTATAGGATCTTTGTATTTATATTCTGTTGCGGCAAAAAGAGATTTTACCTGCCGGTCAAATAAATGAATTATTAATTTAATCAAATCTAATCTCTGTCTCTGTCTCACTGTTTCTCTCTCTGTCTCTGTCACTCTGCCTCAGTCTTTGTTTCTCTTTCTCTCTCTCTGCCTCTCTGTCTCTGTATCTCTGTCTCACTGTCTCTCTGTCTCCGTCTCTCTCTCTGTCTCTGTCTCTCTGTCTCTATCTATCTGTCTCTGTCTCTCCATCTCCGTCTCGCTGTCTCTGTCTCTCCGTCTCTGTCTCTTTGCCTCTGTCTCTCTGTCTGTCTCTCTGTCTATGCCTCTCTGTCTCTCTGCCTCTGCCTCTCTGTCTCACTGTCTCTCTGTCTCTATCTCTATGTCTCTGTCTCTCTGTCTCGCCGTCTCTGTATCGCTGTCTCTTTCTCTGTCTCTGTCTCTCTGTCTCTGTCTCCTTGCCTCTCTGTATCGCTGTCTCTTTCTCTGTCTCTGTCTGTTTGCCTCTCTGTCTCGCTGTCTCTGTCTCTCTGTCTCTGTCTCCTTGCCTCTGTCTCTCTGTCTGTCTCTCTGCCTCTGTCTCT
>UELU01146090.1:3394-85003 GCA_900490025.1 Megastigmus dorsalis
GAGTAACATCGCCTGATTACTGAAATTCAATTAAGCCAATAAATAACTACAAATAATTAATTCTGGCATAGTAACTTTGTTGATTTTAATTTAGTTGAAATTATCAACGCATAAAAAGAATTTTTTGTTACTACTTTTTTTCGCGTTTTTTTAATTATTTTAAATTTCCCTCTCCTCGGGAGCCGCTTTTGGCTACGCTGTTCCTAACAGACCCAGCTTATATAATTTTCAGCTCTCTTTCTCATCTCTATTCGTAGACTATATCTTCCCGCTTCCATTCTCCATATATATAGCCTGAAGTATTACTGTTTAACCCCACGGCCATTTTCACAAATCTACTCTGAACTTTCTCTATATAATCCCATTTTTCCCACCCCCATAAGTCTGTCCCATATAAGCATGCTGCTTTTACAATTATATTTAAGGGGAAGCAGTAGCGTCCCCCCTCCACAGGCTGTTCGATCTGTTTATATGTTCCAGTTAATTTAAAAAATGATAAATCACATAAGCCCCATATTGCACAAAGTGATTAATAGCAACGAGTACTACGCCGGCCAAGTCCAGATATTACGCAAAATTATAAATATTAAAAGTTATAAACACCTGTAGATATAACCGTAATTTTGAGGTTAGTTGTCAATGCGTAAACGCGTCTTACTGGTTCCAATTAATAGAAAAAACGACAAATCAGATCAACTTCAGTTAGCACAGGACGATTCATTGTATCGAGCTCTACGCCGCTCAAGTCCAAATATTAATTTGCGTTTTAAATAGAAAAAGATATCAGCGAAAGAAAAAGCACGTTTGTCGCTACTGCACCCCCTTACTAGATATAATCTTTTTTCCAAATTTTCTACTTTGGCCCTTTTCCAAATACCCCACACTGTGTTAATTCCTCTTTGTGCCTTCTTCGCCATTTTTTTTTATCTGAGAGCTATATGCATATTTTTTTATGTAAAATAAAAACCTAAATATTTATATTCGTTTACTATCTCTAATTCTTGACCTTTGTAAAACCATTTCTCTTCTCTTTTCCTTTACCTACCGTTTTTGAATATTGTTATTTTTGATTTTCCTATACTTACTTCCATTTCACTTTTTTTTACAAAATTTTTCTAGATCGTTTAACATGCTCTGTAGCCCTTCCCTACTATCTGCTAAAGCTGCAATATCATCTGCGAGTTTTGTGCCAAACGGCAGTCGATTCATGAAATATACTCCTTTATGAGTACTCCAAGCTAACAACTTTTTTGTTTCCTCATCTACCTCTAATTGATTATACGCTCTTGCTAAATCTAATATTGTATATTCCCCCCCCCCCTTCTAATGCGGCGAACATTTCTTCAGTTCTAGAGATCGGATAATTATAATCATCGAGATATTTATTGACCGTAAGTTTGTAGTTCGCACAAACTCGTAATTTACCATCTTGTTTCATGATTGGTACTAATGGTGTACCCCATTCGTTTGTACTATAACCTTTTCGATTATTCCTTCTTTTTCTAGCATTTCCAGTTCTTTTTCAACCTGCGCTTTGAATGCAAAAAGGCATCGTATGTAGTTTTTTAAATATTGGTTTTACTTCTTAGTTAACATGTAAATGAATTTTTTTACCGTTATATTTTCCTAGTTGTCCATTAAATAAAACATCATTCTTTTTAATAAGAGCATTTAAATCGTTTTCCTGTATTTTCAGTCTATATATTCCGTTTAAAGCAATACCTAATTTTTGCATCAAGTCTCTATACCCATTAAACTTATTTTTTTGGTTTTGCTTAACAACTACAATTTTACTATATATAGTATTATTTTTAAAATTGACTTTCACGCCGATTTCTCCTTCCGGCACTATCGTATTATTATTATATGTTCTCAAAATTCTAGCCGTTTTTTAAAATTTAATATTACTTAAATTCTTTTTGTAAATATCAAACGGAATTATCGATATTCCCGCGCCACTATCGACTTCCATTTCGATTGACTTATTTTCAATATTAAAATTTATCTTAATCGGCGGAACGCTCGTATTGTTATCAATATTGTCTTTATTCGAATCTATACAGTATATATCTTCAACATACTACTCATCTACATAATTCGTAGTATTCGATTTTACATTTTCCTTACATACTATGGCTAAATGACCTTTCTTACCGCAATTCTTACAGCTATAATTTTTATATTTACATTTCGCGAAGACGTGATTTGCCCTTCCGCAATAGTCTAAGAGCTGGCCATATGAAACAGGTCGTTACGGGGTTGCATGGGTTTTCTCATCACCATTTCATTCCCATTATAAATGAGATATATCTCGATTTGCAGAAGTAAAGTGGGGGATGAAGGCGTGGGCGTACACTCAAAGTGGTAAATTAGGAAAGCGAAGATCGTGATAAGATGCAAGGCTGAAAATTTGCCAAAACGTAGATTGCATTATTCTAAACAAAGAAAAAATATTTGCAGAAGTCAGAGCGGGGGATATAATAGTTGCAGAAGTGATAAATGTTGCAAAATGGCGACCCCAAGGTCGTGATAAGATGCACTTCTGCAAATCAATACATTTGTTTATTCGGATACTAGCGTCAGCGGAAAAATATTTGCAGAAGTTAAAGTGGGGGTGATGATGAAAAAATTTATTAAAAACTTACCATTGTCACTGAATTATCGTTTGCATTCTGCTACTACATTTAACAAACCTCATTGTTTTTATAAGTTAATGGCAGTCATAACATTAAATTCCTGTATCCAATTTAACGTATTCTTTTCCGGTTGATGTCCTGAACGCTCCATACGACGTTGTAGTGAGTACATTTTGTCCCTGTCCAGCTGTTGACATTATTCCACCGGTAATTTGCGGACTAAAAAATGTTGTACTCATATTCGTAGAAGTTACAGTTATATTTTTAAATTTTGGGAATTTTATACTCAAAAACAATGCATCCTACGACAAAATGACTAAGGACCTTTTTTGTTCAGAATGGTCGAATCAATCTAAAAAAATATTATTCGGATCAAAAAAATCACTTTTACTAATTTGTTTAAAAAAATTTGTTTAAACAAATTGTAACCAAGTTGCGCGGTGGCAACATGAAGTTTCTTATTCTGTAGAATCTAATGAATGTAATTATGAAAAAATTTTCCAGTAGAATTCACCTTCCACGGGTCCGCCAATTTTGCCCGGTCTATACGAGAGTTGTCTCAAGAGCTATGCCGCTGCGCGCATGCCACCTTCTCAGCGCGCATAGTCGCCTGGTAGGCGGGCCGAAGGTGGTCGGCATTGGACCTCTCACGGAACTACATACCTCAATATAGTGTAACCATTGCAACTTAATCCTCATGTTTCATGGGTATTTCTCCTCTCGCGACGATTAACCCTTAGAGGGCCGGGATGACGCCTTGAGGCGTCATGACTTTTATGTAAGATTTCTGAGACTAATCATACATATGAACATAATGGGCGGTTTTTTCAATTATTTGGGGTGGTTTGAAAAAGACAGATATAAGTCTCCCCATAATGTATAATTTTTTACGAAATTGCATTCGATCCGAATACCAAATTAGTCAGAAATTAGATACCCTATGTTGCCTGGTATTACATAGGGGTAGTTCACCCCTCTTAGGGCTAGATTTTGAAATTTATGAAGGAATCAACTATTTCTTATCCTCCTAGACCCAAAGAATGCTGAGAGACATACTCCTAAGTTGAGAATTAATTTTTAGAGAATTTTAAAAATTTTAACGTGGCCTTACACCATGCAGGGCCGGGATGACGCCTTGAGGCGTCATACCAATGACTCGCCGACATTTGGCAATAGTTAGATCAAAAGCGGGGGACTTTTTCCCTCATTTCTATGGAGATACTGACCTCTCAAATCCCGGCCCTAAGGGTTAAAGAAATATTCGAATTTTGATCGCCTTAAGTGCGTCATCGCGGATCGTAAAGAGGATGATTCCGAAATTTCATAATGCAAAAAAATAATGCAAAATAACAACGAAAATTTCAAACAAGCTTTATTAATGAATGCATCCATCTTTTTTTAATAAAGTTGGTTTCAAACGAAAAATAAAATTCATATCCCTATTTTGAAAGGTAGAAATGGTTACTTGTTTAAGTCCTGGAGTCGAGTCGAGGCCATGTGCGGTAATGGCCCAGTGGATAGGGCGCGTTCGCCGATCGTACTCTCGACACGTCGGGGGTTCGACTCCCGTGTCCCGAGCAGCCGCGTATTTTTATTCTCCTATTCCAAATCCTACCCCGTTACATGGCGCCCGAGTGTCAAAAATTTGGTAGTTGTGAAAAGTTAATTCAATGTCTCGGTGATTATCAAAATTTCATCATTATACTCTTGGACATTTTCGCAAAGTCGGTCCACTGGCAGGCGATCGTGCGCTGGACAATAAGCCAAAGAGAGAGCGAGCGAGTGGATCATAACAATCCACTGTAGCAGGTGCGCCGAGGCTCGAAATTAGACACTCACCCTAAGCCACAATAATTTTAGACACTGAGTGCGACTGTGAGAGAAAATATTCAAAAGATACTATAATATCTTTCAGCGCAGTAGTTGAATTAAAAGAATAAGGAGGACCGAATTAAGCGTTGGACCGTATGTAAGATTATTACATTGTCCTCCTTAAAAAATTTGTTTTAACAATAAAAAATTAATTTGTTGATAAATTAATTAACATTTTTTTTGCAATTTGAAAAACGTGTTTTTTATATTAGGTGAGTTTTTGACGTTTGTCCCAAAAATGATTAGTCGCACTCATTGCATTCAAATTAAAAGGTGTTGTGCGCACTAACTGATGCACAACATATCTCACAATAATTTTACTGATTTAGTAAATTGTTAGGTTCCAGCAGCGTCGCAAATTATTTTTTTTTCTAACTTCAATTTATTTTCTCGTTTCCGAGCTATTTGATTTAGTAACAATTATAACATTAAAATGAAGACTTGAGTAGTAAAAATAAAAAAAAAAACATTTTTAAAAATTGAAATTAAAAAAGATATGAATGTAATTGTTCTAATTCTTTTTGGCTTCATCCTTAAAAAAACACAAAACTTTTGTGTTAAGTATCATCAAAATCGGTGCAATAGTTCCTAAGATATCGATAATGTTCATACATACACACATTCACAAACCATTTTCATAAATAGCATATATCGACTTCTGGATTTTCAAAACATAGTTCTATAATGTTATCTTAAACATTTTTATTTCACCATCACAAAGCTTCCTTTTCGAGGAAGTAAAAATATAAAAAAAAAACTAAAAAGAAATCGAATTATGTCATTTTTTAAATATAAAAAAGGCATAAGAAAGGAAAAGACAAAACAACGGCACAATAAAAAAAATTGTTAAGACGATTTATAGTAATAATCAATGGTAGCCACGCCGACCATTATAATCTTTCAGCTTCATTAGCTAAAGTTAAAATAATCTATGATGCGAATTGCTCTTGTAATAATGGCACAGAAGACCTATATCATATATGTATTATGGCAATGTCCCCTGTACGATACCAATAGAAGGAAACGTAAAAAATTTAGCGAAAATCAATTTACAGCTGCCATTAAATTTTGTTAATTTAATATTGGAGCCTAATATTCAAACCTGTTTATATATGTGCGATTACTTCGACAAATTTAAATTAACGATATAAATACTATTCAATTTTTGTAAACAAATAATTATATAAGTTGATTTATGTAGAATTATGTATCAATATAAATGTGTGGGATAGCTAAATAAGAAATCATGTTTGTATTAAAACCTTTCTTGCAAGCTTGATATACATTGTAGAAAATGTCACAAAAATGATATCTAAAGTATAGATAATAAGCTTTCATTTGCATTTTCAAACAAGTTATCAGCACTTTTCGTTCAAAATTTATTTTTAACTGAAATAAAAGTTATATTTTAAGGCCCAAAAATTAACTTAAATTTCGATCGCTCTTAACTTTTGTATGAAAAGCGCTATTAACTCGCTCAGAAATGCTAATGAAAGCTTATTATCTATATTTTTCCATGATTTCTCATATATTTTGATAAAATGGGCATTAATTCGGGCTCCAGAGCCCATTCGGCTAAAATACGAGACACGTATCTGACATTTTCGATTAAAGAATGTCTGCAAAGTTTCATCAAAATCGTTTTCCCGGATTTCTTAGCTTCCCCTTGTAAGTATTAATATCCAAAAAATCATTTCTTTTTCTTTTTAAATAATCATTCTTCACAGTTAAATATAATTTACTAAAAATTTTTTAAACGTTCGCGCAATAAGTAGTTTTACCTTTTAGATATTTAATAAACCAATGCAAACATTAAAATAGATTTAAATACATTTAATTATAGTCTCGCGAGGCCTGCGATGGCTCATTCGGTAAAGCGATGGACTCGCAGTCCGGCGGACCCTGCGAGTTCGAGTCCAAGCGCGGCCGATTGATACGAGCACCACTGAATGTTAATTCATGTGGACTTTGTTTACAAACACATCGCATGCCTCCGTCGCTGATTAGCACCAAAAATGCGGAGCATAAATAGAGCGTCGTTAAATAAAACTAAAAAAAAAATTAGTCTCGCAACTTAGTAATTTAGTTTTAATAGTTTACATATTATTAATAATTCTAATCTACATAAAAAAACGCAATAGTAGAAAGAAGAATATAATTATATAATATTTTTATTATATTGGAAACATTATATATTAAGTACGTATGTACAATACCGGTCGATAGCACAACCGATTAATAAATTAAACACATTTTTTTTAAATAAATCAACTGTATTAAATGTTAATGTTAATTTTCTATCTCGATATATTATTTTTACAAACCATTAAAGGTGAACTTAAATTTAAAAAACAATAGATCCAAATAGCATCGAACAAAATCCGATTCCACGGCCTTTATTCGATATTTATCGGAATCTTTTACATTTTAATCGGGGATGCTCATTTTCTCCATTTACTATGCATAATAATATCTTATCTCGATTTATCATATGATACAATTAGTAATAAAGCTTGTATTGAATGTCCTTTTGGACCTTATTTAGCTATATAATCTACCTATATGTTTCTTATAGGTTTTCCAGTAGTAGGTACGTATTATCCTTGCAATTCATGCAAAAATATCGGCTATATCTTTTTAGGACTTCATTTTTACTAATTTTCTTGTTGACTTGATACTTGCATAACTCTTCCACTAGTATATTTATTTAAATTAAAACTCGATAAAGTAATGGTAATAGTATTTTAGCATTTATCATATGGTTAATTTGATAAGACTTAAATCCATTGTTAAAATTATGTAATCACGTGAGCTTTAGTATAAAATTAATAAGCTGTCAAATACATATTTCTGCCATATAACGCACAACAATCCTTAATTTATTATAAAATGATTTATACATCCCTCAATTTCTCAACTATAATTTATCACCTTTATTTAATATTCTATAAAAATGTGGTATTATTGCTATGAAACAGGAAAGAAAAATGGGTTTAGTCATTGAACGTATGATTGCACATATAAAAACAAAACAAATCAGAACTAGATAGTTGGTTTTAAAAAAGTATATAAAATAATTTAAACTTGATCGATAAAATGTAAAATTTATAATTGAAAAAGGATTATCTATTATCACGATTTTTTAGTTACTTGCAAAAATCGTTAATTTTAGTAAATGGCAGTGAGAGTGAAAAATTTTTTCGTAAGAGAATGTTATTTATTATTTTTTAAAATAAGTAATTTTGTATTATTCTATGTTATTCCATAGAAATATTTTAACATCACTAATACGTAAGATACCCTTTTTAATAGGACGAACATTTAGAAAGAAATCGTATAGGCTAAAAATTAACGACTTAGTGCCCCCAAAATCGTCACTTTTTAGGCCATTAGATTTGAAGCTATTCCTATGCTCATCTATTACAAAAAAGTTTAAGTTGAGTATTCATTTTAGTTCGAAAGATTAAATAAATGCACTAAAAGTATTTATAGTTATACAGCTCGTCCTATATTGTATTATTTTTAGGACTCTTTTGTTTTGAGATAAAAAAATGTACGTTCAACATAAAATGTTTTGTTGACAAATGTTCATGAATTTACAAGCACTTGATGCAAAAATTATTATGAAATTGATAGCCAAAGTACGGGCGAAAAAACGGTCGGTTTGGGGGTCACCCTTTAACAGAACTTCTCATTCGTTCGCATCTTTTGTAACATAATAAAATTCTGTACGTCATAGTATTGCACAGAAGCAGTAGAGAAGACAACACACTGTGTTAAAAATTAGTGTGCTCATCCATACTAGCTATAGTGCAATGTATAGGTATCTTTGGAGGGGTAGGGAGCTGACAAATGTCTGTATGCGTATGTGCGTGAGTGCGCGCTTATGTGCTGGTCATACATATTTAAAAAGCAGCCAAATCTGAAAATTTTCAAGAAAGGGCACTCGCTATCTTATTAGATAGAACCTTTAACAATCAAATCGAAAATAAATTGCATGTGTTTCTGACTATTTTAAATTTAATTGAAATATGATTACAATGGCATTATTATTATATGGGGAATAAGCAGTTATTTTTTATGATGAAAAATCAAGTTTTGAACACTCTTATTTTATGAAATAATCGAATTTTACCCATGATGATTATAGTACTCGACTTCCGCACATTCAAAGTAATTGATTTCTTTATACCTCAACAATGTAGGAGAAAAGTTTCGAATCACCCCCGATAACGCTCTCTTATTATCGACTATTATTAAACGACATGAAAATATTTGAACAATTTTAATTTTGAAATTAAAGATATTAATTAAAAAAAAAAAAAAAAAAAAAACAATGGATAAAAAGAAATTATTATTTAACAAAATACGCATCTTGCACTTACAAAATGACTGCACAATATCATCATAAGTTCTAGTATATCATTTTAAACTCAGATTTTTTAATTTATCCGAAAACCGAGTGTCTATAAATATATTACATAAAATCATTTAATTATAATTGTCGACAACTGTGCATAATCGATGCTTATAAGTAAATGTTGTTTCAAAAATCGCAAGTATAAAATGTAGAAATCTAATACAAAGATATGAAAGTAATTTTTAACAAGATATAAATTCAATTTCAAGGGCAAATCATTTAACATAATGATGCCCAATATAATTCCATTAATATTTTATTAAACATGTCTGTATGTCAAGGAATAATCCAATTTAATCTGCCATTATGTAAAAATTTGATTCTGCATTTTTATTATATATTGATTAATATATATCATAAGAAAACATTTCTGTTTCTTTTCTTGCAAGTTTGAGAAAATTAGATTTTCTTCAATCATATGTTTTTCATTATACAAAGTGAACCGAACATTTTTGCCGCCACTTGGCGCAGGTGCGTCGTCAAATATACAAGTTGCGTCCAACATAAGACTTGCACAGAAAGACACTACGGTACATTCAAGTCTGTTGAATACACTTGATCTGGAATATGTCAATGCTGACTACTTCTATGATGTTATCATCATAATTCTCATGACGAATCAATTATGTAACAAGTGTTGCGACCAAGTACCGTTTCTGATTTTCTATACATTATATTACTTGATAAATAAATTTTTTACACTTTGCTTAAATAAACGATGACAAAAGTGGATGTATAACATATTTACAATAAGCAATGTTGACATGTTGACTGTTTTACTCTCTCCTTTCATACATATACGCATGCACGCATGCACGCACACGCGCAGCCATCCATGCACGCACGCACACACACACATACTTTCTCTAACTCTTTTACTTTGTCACTCTTATACTCATGTTCTCCCTCGCACATTTATTTATCTTTATTCACTGTTCTTGTTCCTCTTCCTGATCCGCAATTCGCTCACTCTTGCACTCAGAAACGCATATAAGTTTCTCATTTAACGCAGTGCCGCGAAAAATTGTAAATAGAGTAAATCTGTCTGCTCTGGTACAACAAAAACGTGGAGCCAACTTTCACCATGCTCGAATATAGGCAGGTCATGTTAAGTATAAATCATTGGCTGTGCACAAACAAGACGTGATTCTCAGTTCTTAATTAGTTCTTGTGAGTTGTGCATATATATTATATATACATTTCAATCATGTGCATTTTATATACACAAGCTCATACAAATAGATACATAATATATAAACACATACGTGTTAAGTTTCTGAGAAATAAGTCGCGTTCATTATTTTCATATGATTATATGACAGTCGAGCACGGCTAATTACTCGCACAACCAGTTGCACTTGGCTTCGTCTAATTACAAATGTATGTTGCATAATAATTAGTTATCGCAATGTGTTGTTTGCCCACAATAGCCCCACTACACGCCATCATTCAAGTCGTCAATTATTTTTCGTTTGGCGATATTAATTACAAATTTGCTCATTTCTGTATCTCGCACGCACGCGAGTGTTAAAGAAGAAAAACAGAAAAAATTAATAGTGACGCAATGCATGCATTTTCACTACTCCCATTCGGTTGTGCCTGGTGGTTTAGACGTAAGGTCGTATAAAACACGTGAAATGCCGGGTACCTGTGAAATCTCATGTACCATTTTCTTGATTACCTGCAAAATTATTTTAAAGCATAAATATACGCATGTCTTTGTACATACTTTTTCTAAGTATCATATCCTAAATATAAGGTGTAAACTTACATGCAATGGCAATTCGTTTCCGGGAATTGCTGGTGTACCAGTCATAAAATCTCGAGAGCAAAATGGCCTTAATACTATAGATCGTTGGCATGGAGGTGCTCGAGAAGCATAATCTCGGTCAAAATGAATAGGAATGAGCACCACAGGCATTTGACTGATGGATTCCATAGAACCCTTAGCCGATAAAACCTGATGAAAAATTCATATGTAATGAAAACACTATAAAACATCATTATTATGCATCATATGGCTGCAATATGTTTAATTGAATATTGACCTGATTCGCTACATGATCAGCTTCTCTAAGCGTGGCGATAGCGTTTGAAGTAAGGTGTGTAGGAGTAATGTCCATCACTGGATGCTGAACCTTATTTCCAAAAATATAACAAACTCTATTGACGTTGTGACAAATTCGAGGAATCAGTCGAGAAAGAAATAGTAGATCTTGCCATTCAGCTGGTTCAGAAAATTTCTCATCGCTTGAAAGGCCTACTACATAACTGTAACTACGTTGGTCACCCTGTAATAAAACATTACATAAAATTATGAAATTTCATACATTTAATTGCTTCTCAAATAAATATTCTGTTGCAAGTAGTAGATTTTATAATCTCTTGAATTTTACATTTTAATATAGGATGCTACACGGTAGCGCCTTAAATTTTAGTCATCGCAAAAAGTGACAAACTCCAAAAGTCACATATTTTAACATAAAACCAAGCATTTTTTTAAGTAAGCATGCATGTATTTTCAAGTTACCGGAATAAGAAATTTTGGGAATTTTCTATTATATTATAGATGTATATCCATTTAAAGACTTTAAAATAGCAGGCCTTTTAAAAACATTGAAAGATCGATTTTTAGCTATAAATAAAAAAAAATCAAGTTCTCATAAAAGTATAACTTGAAGAACTAAAAACCTAGGTACATCTTTTTCGTATTGAACACTTTTCTCTAAGATCAATTCCTTCCAAGATAATTTATAGAAAAACGCCTAATGTTAACAAAAATCATTGACTTTTTCCATAATTTGAAATGAGTTGATGTCCCATAAAAGTCTTAATGGTAGAATTTGTAAAATACAATAAAACAAAACTTATCTCTGTTGAACATTTTTTGCTAGAAAGGATTCTTTTTAAAATAAATAAGCTAACAAGATCAGATAGAGAACCAGTACTGTCGCTATTGCGCTGGAACTATATCGAGTCAAGCCACGAGGTCTTAATGCGAAACTCTAACACGGAAGGACACGCATTCATTATTAAAGAAATTATTAAATACTGCATAAATATCATTTTGGTTTGAGTATTAAATTCTCACCTGAACACCAACACTACGGATGGGCAAAAGAGTAGCAGTAAGATGACGTTGACTTGATATTCTTCGTAAATGTACTCGTTCTGTCTCACTGGTTGCACCTTCAACACGATTTAGAAGGGCATGTTTCTTTTGCAGCATTTGTTCATACTCTGCTATTATTTTTACAAGAACCTAAAATGAAAAATACATGGTTATTTACACTATAATATGTATATACAATACTTACCAATATATATTTAGTAATTATTGATTTGAAAAAATATGATAGAAAATAGTTAGAAAAGTATTTATTTCAATATTTTAATATTGTATTGATCTTGTTAATTATATTTGTCATGTATTCGAGGTACAGTAATTTAATTTATTCTGTAATGATTAATGCATCACGCATTATGAGGATGAGAATGCTTATCATATTAAGAACTATGATTTTGAACTGAATAGAAGTATGCATGAAAAATAATCTTTAAATTCTTTATCAAAGTATATTTTAAAGTGCAATCTATTTTATTGTTTACAAATAATGCACATTTCGAATATTGTTGATATTGTTTGAGTACCTACCCGTGTTTCGGAAAAGTCTTTGTCCATGTATGGTTCTTCTGCACATATTATCCGGATAGCCAACCCAGGTCCTGGGAATGGATGTCTAGCTACAAGAGGTGCCGGAAGCCCAAGATCGCAACCCAACTGTCTAACTTCATCCTTGTGAAAATCTTTAAGTGGCTCTACTACTCTTCCCTTAGCTCGAAGTTCTCTTACTAATTCACTGTCATTGTGATGTGTTTTAATCGCATCAGCTTTACTACTAGCTAAAGCACTTGCACTTTCAATAAGATCAGGCCTAAGAGTCCCCTGCCCAAGAAAAACTTCTTCAGGCTTTAAACCCATGTTTGTCATTACTTCATTAGCCACATTAACAAAAACGTCTCCAATAATTTTACGTTTTTCTTCTGGATTTGTTGTTGTACACAGCATTTTAGTAAGTTTTGGTTTCGGAAAAATGTTGACTTCTCGATTAGTTTTGTTCACCACAACACAATATATTGGATTTTGTTGAACATCGGTTGAACCACTGTTAGAGTTGTCATTACCACTAGCAGCACTGTTATTTGGTATTGTTGTTGTACCATGAAGAAAATCATGCGTTGCATTGATTACTTTCAATTTTATACCAATTTGTGCAAGACTCTGCTCAACTAATGGAGTTTCACCTAAACATTAAAAAATCAATAAATTAAATTATTTAATTTTTCAAGTATATAATTGAATTAAGTCTATACTTCAAGAGATTTTTATTGAGAAAAATAATTTATTTTGCACGAATAATTAAGAACTGCTTATACATATGATAAGTACATAATTATGTCACTTATATTGCCATTGCAGCATTATTGAGTAAATATATATTATATCTTGGATAGCTAAAGTTTCATTTTTTGTAACATTAGACAAGTTCTCATATCTTTTCCAGTTTTAGTTACATAATTGTTTTGTAATGAAATAAAGATATAATCATACTAATCATAGGTTGAGGTTTAAAAAATACTTGTTAACTATTTTTAAAAGTACATAAAAAGTCTACTTTACAAAAAACTTAAATCCCTATTTCAGAAATTATTATTTAATAAAATTGTAACTCATAAAAGTATAATAGCTGTTAAATATGTAAAAGGAATGAAGATTTTTACAAATACTCTCTGCTAATAAAATAAATGATCCGCCATATCACTTAAATCTTTCATTAGTAGATATCATGAATAATTTTAATGGATCTTTTTCAACTTCATTTGGAATACTACTATAATTGGCAAACTACAAAAAATATTATACCACAATATTCAACTAAATTTCACTAAATAAAGACAAAATATATTGTATTACCTTTTCGCATGAATCCATTATTAATATGCACAGCTATGACTTGATCCTTATTTAAAGCTTTATGAAGTAATGCTGCACAAACTGTTGAGTCTACACCACCACTAACTAGTAGTAATACTTTATTAGTACCAACAGTTTCTCTAATATATTGAATGCACTGGGTTTCTCGATCTCTCAGAGTATAATTTCCAGTTAAACCAACTACTCCAAACAGAAAATTGTGTAGCATAGTTTTACCATTTGGGGTCAGATCTACTTCTGGATGAAATTGAACACCATATAAATTTAATTTATCATTTGCAATAGCAGCAATGAAATTAGATGTTTTTGCAGTTGTTCGAAAAGATTCTGCCACTCTATCTATACTATCACCATGGGTCAAAAGCACCATTTGAAATTTGTCCAAGTCCCTAAATATATTAAAAACAAGAATTATAATTTATTCAATGATCGTGATGTTTTAATTTAAATTGATTTTTATTGCCACTAACTTGAATAAAAGGCACTTGGGATCCACTTCTATAGGAAACTGACCATCTTCTCGACCTTCCTTTCTAATTACTGTTCCACCAAATTCCTTATTCATCATTTGCATGCCATAACATATTCCTAAGACAGGGATTCCTATTCGAAAAATATCTGCATCATACCTTGGAGCATCTTCTGCATATACAGAACTTGGTCCACCAGAAATGATTATAGCTCTGTAATAAAAAACAACTAAATTTTAAAAATATTTCAATTTAATGCTAATGATAGCTATAATGCTGTTTCATACATTCATATAATATTATAATTTTTAAAACTAAATTAATTTCTAGTAAAATATAAAATTACTACAAATTAATTTTATATAAAAATAAATATTTACTTGTAGCCTTGTTCTTTGAGGGTGAAGGCAGGTGTATCAAGTGGTAAGATTTCACTGTGAACATTAAGTTCACGTACTTTACGGTCGATTACTTTTCCATATTGAGCTCCAGCATCCAAAATTGCTACCCTTTCTTCAACTCCAACCAAATTCATAATAGCTTCTTCTGCACCATTGTTCCGCTCTGGATAATGATATGAACCATCAGCGGCTTGTTCCATTTTACACAGCAAATGACCAGCAGCCGTAGTACTGTGTATCTTGCAGTTGAAATTTGTTAAGCTAAAACACGGCTAGACGTTCGAGAAATAAGAGACAGAAGAGATTGTACAGCATGCTTATATATCTATTTTCTTGTGCCCATGCAGGGGGGATTGTGTTACAACACTTTTAAAGGTTATCACACGACTTTAGTTGATATTTTGCGTAACAATATCGAATTCCTTATTTTTTTTCAGCCTTATCATATGTAGTGTGTCAGTTGCACATTAAAGATAGTTGAGAAATTCTTTAAATAGATCAAAGCTACAAAATTAAAATTAAAAAATGAATTAATAATTATTCCAGAATAATTATTTTACTATTACAACTTGATTAACATGTATTTAAATCAGAAAAAAAAAAGATAAAAGTGATGTGCTGGCAGAATGTTAATGACCTGCTGTGAAAAGACATGTGGTTCTATCCAAAGTTCGGCAACTGATAATTTTCATGGAAAATGTGATTTAAAATGGGCAAACTAAAGAATTACAGGTTATGTAAATTGACTCGGTGTAAACTATAACGAATGAAAGGTATGCGAGCCTGTAAGGCTTCAGCAAATAATACCAATTATTTGTAAAACTCCTGCAGGATAATTATCTAATATAAATTGTTTCTTACCACCAGTTTTTCACTTTTTTCGAAATTTCAATGATTAAAGCTTTTTGTACAAGTACGTAGCGCGCCCCCTACCCCTTCCAGACTTCTACTTCCTAAGTAATAAACGATGTATATATATATATATAAAAATGTATATATATGTATATATATATATATATAATACACAAATTAGAGATAAAAAAATTGGAGAAATATACAAAAGTGACGTAGGTATTTTTCTTTTTGGTAAAACTCTGGCCTTCGTTTGTTAAATTCAAGTTGTAAAGTAAGGTATCTTTCATTAAAATAAAATGGAGCTCGGCTGAAAAAAGCAATTGGAAGGACAAACGCACACGCGGGGGTGGTTGGCCCAAAGACGAAAAGTGAGATAGAAATATGGTGGATAATATATATATATATATAGAACAGGGAGGCAGAAAGAGAAAGATAGATGAAATGAAGAGAAAGAGAGAGAAAAAGCTTAGAGTGCGAGAGACAGAGGCACAGAGGGAAAGAGAGAGAAAGAGGGAGAGAGCTGGATAGAACGAGAGAGGGAGGGAGGAGGTGAAGGAGAAGAACCAAAATCAGAAATATCGTATGCACAAGAACAAAAAACACAGTCTTTAAAATGAACAGCAGACGTCATAAACATGAACTTCTCGTTTACTAAAAACACTATAGATTTGTACCGCTTCATATAATTTACATCAGTTGAGCCATGTGTTGATTTACACTGACAGTACACTATGAGGCAATTGATCGGTAATGGTGCCGCGATACAGGATACCTACTGGATATATAACAACACCAAGAGTTTGTAGAGCAAACGTACGAGCCGGTTTATTGAACAGTCTAAATTAACAGTTGCAAAAAACAAAACGCGCTACGCGCACCAACACTGTGCCCTGGGGTCAAGAATTAAGAGAGGCAGCCATTCGTTCACAAAATTGCCACTCATAGCGATAGCGCGCTCATCATAACCACAAAGTATACGTGTATACTAAGTATATAGATTGTAGACTCCGTTATCATTAAATGAGTTACTTATCGATAAAAGAAGTAAAGTTTTTATTTATTAGTGGATCACTAGATTTAAATATACTTCTATGAATGCTATACAACGATATCAGTATACTCTTACCAAAATAGGTTGAAAACAACTGAGCAAACATTATTTAAAGATTATTTTCAAAAACATTCTATAATTGTTACGATATGGTACTTAATAGTTATAATGATACATAAATATTCAGTGGATGCGAATTTCACTGTACCGCTTGTATGACTTTTACTTGTAACGGGAATTAGTAATTGGAACATAGAAATCCATAAGATACACGCAATTGACGCGATGGTTCAAATTCAAATGCAGTAGCTAATGTAACCTGATGTAACCTACTTCGTACATATACTCTTTCAAGTTTTGTTTATTCTGAATATTCAAATTATACTGTACAGTGTATTACAGTTTATAAGTAGCTTAAACAAAGGCACTCTAATTAATACATCAATAGAAATTATATTTTTCTTTCTAGTAAATAAAGTATATATGGTCTCAGGTCTGACTTTAGTTTCGTGACGTCATAGTAGTCAACGCGCCGGTAGCCGGCCCGGTAGCTTTACCTGCGTTACATTCATTGTCTTTGTCTTAACTGATCTTTTTCAAAAAATTATATCTAGTTATCGATTAAGTATGTATTCATAAATTATAAATTTTAAGAAGTTAAGTTTAAGAGTTATTCAAAGTTACACAAGATTATAGATAAAATTTGAAAGAAAAGGTTTTTAATTAATTAAAAAGGTGAATTGATAAACTAGACTTTATAATAAATACATTTCAAACAAATTTTGTATCTGCTTTTACGGTAAAACACGTTCCTCTATGCCTATTCTACGACTACATACTGTACAGACACCGCACAGAATGTGAACCGTTATATGAAGTAATCTAAAGTGACTAAAAATTAGTTAATAGATGGGTTTTCACTTTCAATTTGCAAATAGGTATCCTTTAAAATCCTTCTCTCTTAGTTTTTAAGTACTATTTTATATCATTATTAAGTTATGTAATTATTTTGTAAAAGGTCCTATGCTCGTATGTATAATCTTTAATAAATAAATAAAAAAATAAATAAATCCAATAAAAAGATTTTATTCTCAGATACCTAAGTATAAAAATAGTCCGACGTATTTTTTAGAATTTTGGATTGAATTTTCTTGGTTGTCTCCATGTCTTATTATTCCTTTTATAATCAGAGTCACGTGTGGTTTTTTTAAAAACTGGTCAGATGCCATGTCAAGATGGAAAATAATATAATATAATAATTATTGCCAGGCTATGAAACAAATCCTGAAAATGATCCATTTCATCATCTGCGCAGAATACTATCATCGTCCTTGTAGGTATATATTATGTAAAGACACAAATGTATTTATAGTTATAACTCATACGCACATTATTATAAACGTGAAACGAGTATTGCGATACCGTACGCACGCGAATGCCATAAGGAGTTTTTGCGGTGCTTATGTAATTTATGTCTATACTATTTAAAGGAGGTCATCAAACTCAAAAATTTAAACGTGAGAACTTGAATTACACTATAGTAAGTATATATAGCAACAAGTGTATATAGATCAAGAATATATAGTATATTATTTAAGCAAAGATATTTAATCCCTGCTTTATTTAAATGAACTATTCAGTTTCCTGACTGCTAATAGACCTTATAGTGCATAAATTAATTTGCATCTAACAAACAACGTTATAGAAGGTTGCGTTTTAAATTTATAGGTTGCAATGCGAAACCCAACCGAAAGAAAAAAAAATCAGTTGCTCTATGTACTAGTTTTATTACGTAAGTATACAGGTCAGATTAATTGCATAGTGAATTGTTTTTATATAGATTCAGAATTAGTATTGAAAATGAAATTATGAAGATTTTCCATTGCAACATTTAGCAATACTGCGTGATTATTACATGTTTCCAAAAACATTTTTGACATTCATGTTAATAAATGTTTGTTTCTTTATTTTATATTTTAATATAATTAATAGTTATTTTAATACGTTACTATAAACGGATTAGATATAATATTTGTCAGATTCTATAATCGTACTGAAATTTAATACTGGGTGGACCTTGATTGTAAGATCGAAACGCCCACTTCTTTCCTGCAGTGTTAACTTCAAGCGCACTGTGTTTCACATCAGTCGGGATAAAAATTTGGTGATGTGAAAATCTTAAAATATCGTACCATTTTTATTTCGTGCTAAGGATGAAGACTTAATTTCTCTAATGAAGATTACAGCTAAATAGATCAAAATTTTTCTTAACAAAAATGATTCTTATAAAGTGGCGGTGGGTGCTTTATTTTTTGCTCTCCGATGTGTGTGTTGGGTGGTTATATGAAAGGTACTTATATGTATTTAATTTGGATTATTCTGAATTATTGAGTTATTGTAGTTCAATATCAACATTTTACTTGAAAAAAAAAATATTTAAAATAAACCCAATTGAACCTATTGCGCTAAGACAATAAAACACCAAAGTTCTGTGGGTTTTAAGTATTTCATGAGCGTCAGTATCATTGGTGCAAATCAATTAACTTTTTTCCATTTATAATATTTCAGACCAACCTTAGAATCCATCAATGGAAATTTGTATATATCTAGTTCCAAAGACAAAAATATTACATTAAAGACAATAGGAGCAGGAAATATCAATATTAACGACATTAATTTGTTGCACGCTGTATGGGCCGTAAGTAGAATGATATAGATTCATTTTTTCTTGAATACTTTCAAGTCAAATAAAATTATTAGCTTTAGACTTCAGAGGACTTTAAAATTCCGCTACCGTAGAGTTTACTTACATTTCTTTTAACGTATCACAATTACTTTATACTTTAATAGGTTTTTGCTTTTCTTCGTTTGAGTTTGACTGGAAACTACTCGAGATTTGAGCTAAAATTTGTATAAATTTAATAATACCTACTGTGTTAAAACTAGGCTCAAAATGCTTCGCGGCTTATAGAACGATGGAAATTAGGCATACTTGATGATGTTGAATCCACTCTTCAGCGGTTATCAAATATCGTTGAAGGGCCAAATGGATTGGTAAGAAAATTAAATTTAATGGAATCCACCGGGGATTCATCTGCAAGTACTTCGAACATCAGTAGACCTACATCAGACACAGAGGTAAGCACTCGGTGTCCATTAAAATAACTTATTGACCATAGGCTTCTGTAACATTAATTGTCAAATTATATACAAAAAGCTTTTTAAATAAATAATATTTTAATTGTAAATTCGTAGGCTAGTATCATGACGGCAGTTCAAGTGAGGGCAATAGGTAATAGGGTAAGAAAAAAAGCATTAACACTTTTTAAAATTTTATATATCCGATAATATCTAAGAAAAAATATATTTAAAAACGCTTTTTGTTTTTATATATTAGCTGCGAAGATTAGAAAGTAAAGTACGGGCAATTACAGTAAAATTGCGCACAAACGAATGTGCAAGTGATCCTTGCCAAAACGGCGGAACATGCATCGATCTTTATGACTCATTTCAATGCCAGTGTCCACCAGAATGGGAGGTAAATAATAATTATAAAGATTTTTCTTCTAATCAAACTATTAATTACATATTATAGCTGTAGTAAAATATGTAATATATAAGATTATTATTTACAGTTAATCTAATTACAATAATAAATTTCATATACGTAGTTTAAAGAAATTAATAAAATGATTTTGAAAGTTCAAGAAAACAATAGAAGGCAATGATTGACAACGTTGCCCTTCAAAATATGATTTCAGAGAAACGAATTTAAGATTTGATTTTAAAATACTAAGTAAAATAAAAAGGTGTTAAATTACTAAGAATAAATCGATTTATTTTTATGGTAAGGGTCCTCTGTGCGCAATAGATGTGAACGAGTGCGAGCGATTGGCAGGAAAACCCGCTGGGTGCCAAAATGGAGCTACTTGTGTAAATCGTCCTGGAAGTTTTAGGTAATGATAATGAACATAAATGTAAAACAATCGTAAAATCAGATAAACGAGAAAGTTATAAAAATAAACTAAATTTTCTTACGATCCAAATAAAACATTTCAAGTTTCTCACATTTTTTTACACAATTGTTAATTCGAATTTTCGCGAAAGAAAATGCGTTTTCTTTAAATAATATTGATTTCGCTATATTTTCTATATGTTCCCTCCCTTTATAATATTTTTCTAAATGAATTTTATTTCTTTATTTTTTCGTGTACTCGATATTATTCATTCGAAATGTTATACCTATGAGGAATAATTAATGAAGAATAAATTGTTCTTTTAATTATTGTATCTTCAGTTGTACGTGTCTACCAGGTTGGCATGGATTTCACTGTTCCACTCAAAAATCAGCATGTGATCAGTCAAATGAAATGGAACTTTGTGGAAATGGTGTGTGTATTAAAAGTAGTTCACCTCTAGGATATACATGTATATGTAAAACGGTAAGATTTGAATATAAATTAAAAATATTTATTTTCATTAATTACTTATAGTACCTAATATAAGAAAATAACAATATTCTTAAAATTTTTTGCTTTCTCTTCGCTTTGTTTATTAGGGTTGGGATCATTTAGGTGAAAATGATCCTTCCTGTCGTAAAGATATCGATGAGTGTACAACGTCAAGATATCCATGCTCTGTTAATCCCCTAGTTACATGTCACAATGTACCAGGAACATTCTATTGTGGTGTTTGTCCAGTCGGATACACGGGAGATGGTTTTAAATGCCAGGATATCGATGAATGTCAAGTTAATAATGGTGGATGTAGTACAGCACCTTTCGTTGAATGTATAAATACTTTGGTATGTTTCTAAATCAAATTATGTGTTGCGACAATCAGTCATATTCAAAATTATTCTTCAATATTCATTACCAAGCAAATAATAAAGAATTAATAAAACAAAGCTTCTTCTGCTTTTAAAAGTATTACATATTCTATTTAATATTCTAATTCAGGGATCTAGAAAATGTGGATCGTGTCCGACTGGATTCCAAGGAGACGGCATTACATGTTTTTACGTAGGCTCTTGTAATGTGAACAATGGAGGCTGTCACAGATTAGCAACTTGCAGAGAAGGTCCGAATTCTGAAGCCTTCTGTTTGTGTCCATCTGGATATCAAGGAAGTGGCAGAGGCCCTCAAGGTTGTACACCAACTGAAAATCCTTGCAAAAATAACCCTTGTGTTCATGGCACGTGCAGTGTAGCATTAGATAATAATTTTTCTTGTACTTGTGACGATGGTTATACTGGTAAGATTATGATCAATGCTATAATTGGTGTACAACTATTGCATAGTTTCTTTATAAAAATATATGTAATAAATAGATAGAAATTACAATTTCGTATTATTTTGTATAGGTGCAACGTGCAATACAGCTGTAAGTCCATGTTCTCCCAACCCTTGTCAAAACAATGGGATATGCCGAATAACAGCGCGTGGAAGACAATTTTGCGAGTGTACTGCAAGCTTCAGTGGAAGGACATGCTCAACACCAAAGCCCTCATGTGGTGGATTTTTCAAAAGTTCCTTCGGTTATGTGGAATTCCCCGTTGGAACAGGAAATAAATATGATCATGGTCTTAGCTGTGCTTGGGTTATATTAACAAACCAGACGATGGTTTTAAATGTCACGTTCACAAGATTCTCCTTAGAATTTTCGCACGGTATTGATGAATGTAAACATGATTATGTACAGGTAATTACATTTAAATAACTACATTCTAAACATTAAAACTATGAATGTACGAATGAAATTTAATTACGATAACACTTTAAGATTCATGATGGTAGATCTGCTGGTAGCCACATTTTCGGCAGATATTGTGGAAATAAATTACCCAATAATGGTACAATTATTTCAACACATAATTCCCTTTACATTTGGTTTCACTCCGATAGTACTATAAATAGCGATGGATTTGCATTTAATTGGACAACGATCGAACCAATTTGCGGAGGTGATATAAATGAAGATTATGGGGCAATATCATCTCCAGGATACCCTGGAAAGTATCCAACTAATAGAGATTGTTATTGGAATATCAATGTCCAACCTGGGAAAAGAATTGCGCTGCATTTCATAACTTTGATGCTAGAGGAACATCCTACTTGCTCTTATGACTATCTTGAGGTGAATAAAAAACAAATTAAGATAACATTAAATGACATTTAGTATGCTGCATGGCACATAGGTCTTAATGAAAATATGTATACGAATATAATCAGAATCATCATATTGATGTGAAAATCTATGTATGAATCTCAGGTTAACGAAACTAATTTCGCCGGGCAACATCAGCTTGGACTTTTCTGCAATCACAGTAGACCAGCTCCAATCACTACTTCTGGATCCCACGCTACCGTTCATTTTCATTCTGACAATTCAGGAACTGACAGCGGATTTCATTTATCATTTCTAAGTATCGCAGGTATAAATAGTTTACAATTTTCAATACTTAGAGGGTAAACTTAACTTTCTCATAGAAAAAATCTTCACATTATGTTTTTATATATTGGATGTTTTAAATATAATTTTTCTTAAATCTGTAATACGGTACATTTTTTTCTATCATAAATTCTAATCTATCATAAATGTGTTAAATTGAGCTACTAATAAGTTTTGGCATAAAATACTGTTCGATACGTGCATAAGAAATAGATTCACCCTCTTGTAAATGTTTGCATACGCAAGGCGGTAAAATCACGTACAAAATAATACTTATCATTTTTATAGGTGCTCCCGATTGTGGCGGAATATTTACAAGTGAAAGCGGAGAAATTATATCACCGGGATATCATTCGGGAAGTTATCGAGATAATTTGATTTGCGAGTGGGAATTACGTTTACCAGTAAATAGCCGCATAAGCATAAAGTGGTTAAATTTTGATATAGAACAATCTCGCAATTGCAAGTTTGATTCGCTTCAAGTAAGTAGATATGCATTTATGAGTTTTGATAAGACATTTAATATTTCTTACCACTTAACAATTTAGTTACGATTACAAAGATTAATGAGGGTAGTCTAAATAGTGCAAAAAGTAAATCAAATTTGAAAAAGAAAATTAAAATTAGGTAGAAAATTGAGGCATGTAAATACCGTATGGAACTGATTTGTGAGATTTAGTGTAATGAATTAAAGCACTAGTCACGTATTCACTATAAGCACATTCTCACACAAGAAAAATTATTAAGGTTTGTTCTTATATCTTTTTTTCTTTACCTTCATTGTCAATTATCTTTTAGATTTATCAAGGGCCAGATACGAATTCTCCACTAGTAGGAAGATATTGCGGCTCAAATTTACCAGATCCACTATCAATAAACTCAAATAGGGTATTAATTCGTTTTGAAAGTGATGAAAGCCTTGAAGAAGAAGGTTTCGTGTTAAAATATATGGTTGAATGCGGTGGAAGATTTACTGAACCATCTGGCATACTTAAGTCACCATATTATCCTAATTATTATCCAGCATCTAAAGATTGTGTTTATTTAATATCTCAACCACCGGGCAAAGCAATAGTTTTAACTTTTGAATTCATGGACATTGAAGAGGGAACTACTATATACAATAACACACAATGTTACTTTGATCGACTTGAGATACGAGACGGAGATTCGCAAAATTCGACCTTGTTGACAACCCTTTGTGGAACTGAACATCAAATGCCAAGTCAACCCATTTATTCCACTCAGAATTACATGTATATTGAATTTCATACTGATGCAAGTATTCATAACCTTGGGTTCAAAGCTAACTATACAACAATCGATCGCGGTAATCAGCCATATTTTCTATAACATATATTAAAAAATAAATTTTAGTAAGGAACCAATGCCATTTAATTCTCCATTTATTTTATTATACAGAATGTGGCGGGATTCTGAAAGAAGCTCCTGGTACAATCGTCATGCCAGGTCTTGCAACAAAATATAATTATAATGTCGATTGTGTATGGACAATTCGTGCGCCTCCAAATTTCACAATTCAGTTAAATTGGTTAACCTTCCCTAGTCAACAATTTAGTGTGAATGAAGAATGTGGAAGGAATAATATCGAATTAATCGAAGGTTATGGAACTGATGATTCTAAATCTTTGGGAAAGTACGTCTGAGTGAAATATATATTTTTGTTCGTAATAACGGGATAGCGTAATTTAATACAATTCTTTTTTTAGATATTGCCCAATAAAAGCTCCTCCACAAATTATAACGACTCAAGGAAACGATTTGACATTACATTATCGTTTCACTGGAGATATTTCTGAAATAAATTATCAAGCTACTTTTGTTTTCGTTAACGATACACATAATTGTGGCGGTCATTACTATGCTGAAACCGGATATATTAGAACACCTAATTTCCCTGAGAATTATCCAAACAATAAAGAATGCATTTGGATTATCGAAGCTAGAAACAAATATTTAGTAACCCTTATATTTGATACTTTTGAATTAGAAGGTGGTGAGAGGTGCGATTATGATTACGTGGAAATAAGGTAAAAAAAATTGTGAATCTACTTAGCTCATTATCACTTTGCCAATTTAATATAAATTTGAGAACAATGAAATACCTTTAAATTTTTTAAAGTGTTTCTTTTTGGTTATATTATCCTAGTAGCAGTTTTCGAATCATACTAGTAACTTGAAAAACTAGTGCATTTCTGATTATCAACATGCAAATGCTTTTGATTGCACTAAATGTTTTTATATTTTAAAATGTATTATAGAAGCGGCTCTCAAGAAAGTTCTCCCTTAATAGGCAGGTTTTGTGGTGATAAAATGGAAGATGAAATAACAAGTATGACAAATCAGATGTATATTAAATTTGTTTCGGACCCTTCTTTGAGACACAAAGGATTTGATCTTGTTTGGCACACCACTAAAACTGGTATAATTAAAATAAATAATTTAGCTAAAAAGTCCATAAGTAAATCTTAAATAATTTTTAGGGTGCGGCGGAAGTTTACGTTCTTCTTCAGGAACTATTATATCACCTAATTATCCTCAAAATTATTATCATCGTGCCACTTGCACTTGGAATGTGCGCGTTTCATCTGGTAGTGCCATTGCGATCACTTTCATTGACTTTGATCTCGAAGAACATGTAAAGTGTTCATTCGATTATCTAGAAATTTCTGATGTAATTAATGGTTATACACAGAATACACGTAGATATTGTGGTTCTACTGTACCAACCTTTTTCTTATCCCAAAGTAATCAAGTGAAATTGACATTCCGCACTGATTTATTGACAGCCTCACGTGGGTTTCATCTGAAATATTCTACTGGTAAGGCCTCTAAAAATTTCTATTAAAAAATTTGTAATAGTATTACGTATTAATATTTTATAATTATATTAATATTTTATTTCAGAGTGCCATAATACAGTGACGGGATTCCAAGGTGTAATAGAGTCTCCGAACTTTCCTCGATATTATGGAGCTATGAACAATTGCTCCTGGACCATTTCAGTGCCTATAGGAAATAAAATCAATATAACATTTTCGCATTTCGACATAGATAATACCGGCGATAAGAAGTGCCAACGAGACTACCTTAGAATTCAAGAAGGCGATAATGATGAGCCAGCAATGGAACTATTTAAAAAGTGCGGACATGAAGAAGACATACTACCTTTAAAAATTTCTTCTACACAGCGTCAAGTATTTGTATCATTTATCTCAGATCGATGGATGAACGATGGCAGATTTCGGTTAGAATGGTACGTCGATGGTTGCAGTAAGCACTATACAAAGCCTAACGGCATAATTTCATCACCTGGTTATCCAAATGGAGATAAATTACCCTATCCTTATGTAAAATGTGAATGGTTAATTGAAGTGGCTTTCGACAAGAGTATTGAAGTAACGTTCGCCAAAATTGAAAATACAAGAAATCATGCTTGTCGAAATGGTAAATATTGATCTTCCCCTAATAAATATCCCTAGAATATGGGATTCGATTCTTGATAGTGTGCTAGTTTTTCAATGTTTTTTATGAATTAACTGTAATATCTATTACTAGCTAATTCAGTTTTCTTTAATTTATACTGCATTAAGTACTTTAGTTACTTTGAGTGTGCACACACACATTTATAATTCATTTGTTCGATATTTTTTAGATGCCGAAGGTTCTATTGAGATCTATAATGGACAGAATGAGAATGCACCAAAATTATCCTCTGATTTATGTTATTCTGACAAACCTGTGATTTTTACAAGCACAGGGAATCAAATGCTAATCAAGTACTCGTCTGAAGTAGCTTTTGCTAGCCATGGGTTTATAGGGAATTACCGTTCTGTAGGAATAAAATGCGGTGGTAAATTCACCAGTCAGTCAGGTGTAATACATTCAGCTAATTATCCAAAAAATTATCCTCATAATCAGAATTGCGAGTGGCTAATTGTTGTTGATTCAAATCATGCTATAAATCTGACATTCCTGGATTTAGATTTAGAAATAAGCAGGAATTGTACCGATGATTATATAAAGGTACTTAAGTTGTATTACTATATTTTCATAATATTAATATACTACACATTTAAATTTTGAAAAATGAAGTATCGATAGATTTGTCATTACTTAGTAGCTTATGATTGTGTAGCATGTAATATCCTACAACTCTTTATTCGTTTTCGTCATTAATCAATCGACTTATTTGTTGTAAGATATATGATGGAAGTACAAAAGAAGCTCCATTGTTAGGAACTGAGTGTAAAACTAGTGAAGCTTTAACTTATTACATTTCAAGTGGAAATAAAATGCTAGTTACAATGAGGACTGACATGTTAGTATCATCAAAGGGTTTTAAGGCTGAGTACAATCGTACATGTGGAGCACGAATCTCAGTAGATGGTCAAGGCGCACTTCGTTCGTCGCCTACGATACATACAATGTCTTCCGTGAATTGCAGTTGGATTCTCACAGCTGCGGATCCTGGTAAAGCTTTTATCTTAGTTTACAGTACTTAATCTTTGTGTTAAAATTTAAATAAACATGCATTTAGAAGTTGCGTTCGCTGTGAGATGTAAATAAGAGCTTATAAAAGATATAATTTTATTCCCGGATTCTTAAATGAGAATCAATGCACAAAAAATTGAATACTATTGGTGTAGCTGAAAGTTTTGAACCCATGAGTTTCAAATAACTTCAGTATTTATTTTACTTTTAGGTGATAAAATAACCTTAAATTTCAACCACATAGACATCGTGCAATCCGAAGACGATTGTTCTTCCAATCACATTGAAATTTATGAAGGTGACGGCACTGATGGGCCGTTATTGGGACAAATATGCACTAATAAAATACCTACACCATTTTTCAGTACTGGAAACTCACTAACTGTCCATATGACATCTACTTACGGGCATACTACTGGTGACAACTTTGACGCAATTTATTCAACGTTTAGTTCTGGTATTATACACATAAATAATAAATTTAATTTTTATTTGTTTTTTTAATTTCATACATTAAAATTTTTTTAAACGTTTATTTTTTGAAGAGTATGCTCAATTTTGATTTCCTAAAATTTTTTTTTTCATTACTTTCCAATTGTCTTGGGTGTCTAAAAATCTCTCTTAATATATATAAATATATATAAATATTAGTTTCTTTTATTTCTTTTCTGGGATAATTATACGAAATACTTTTATTATAGCTTGCGGAGGAACATACACAGCAGAAAGCGGTTCTATTGCGTCTCCAAATTATCCACTTAGTTATCCAAGTAAATCTGATTGCACCTGGATAATAAAAAATTCACCGGGTAATAAAATTTCTTTGTCATTTGATGATTTCGAGCTATTGAATAGCGAGAATTGCAATTCCGACTATGTGGAAGTTCGAGATAACAGTGGCATAGGAAAACTGCGAGGTGTTTATTGTGGCAACAACGCAACCAATATAGAATCCTCACAACCACTGTGGCTCAGATTCAAGAGTGGTCCAAGTAATATAGGAAATCCGAAGGGATTTAGGGCAGAGTATCACTTGCTTTTTGGAGATGAACTTTTTGGAGATTTTGGAGAAATTGCATCACCTATGTATCCGCTTCCTTATAGAAGAAGTAACACATTCTCATGGCGAATAACAGTCGATTTCCATTATGTTATTAAAATACAATTTTTAGCTTTCAATTTGGATAATTATGAAGATTATTGCATCTCATCCTTAAGGGTAAAATATACATATATATATTATTTTATATAGGTACTTAAAATAAAAACATTAGAGATTTTACATAGCATTAACTTTAACAGATTTATGATGGATACAATACCGAAGCACCTGAAATAAAAGAACTGTGTGGAATACAGGTTCCAGAAGAACCAATAATATCCTCAGGTAACATAATATTTATTGAAATGGATTCATCATATGACGATGTGGGAAATTGGTTTCATTTAAAATGGATAAAGATTCCTAAACCCAACAATGATGAAAAATCGGAAGAAATTGTTAGTAAGTAATATGCATTATTTAAAAATATATATATATATATTAATTCTATTCAACTGTTTTATAATATTTAATTGCCTTGGAAAATAAAACTCGTATTATAAATTCTCATTTTTCTATAATGCAAACATGAATGAAATTACTTTAGAATTTGACTAAAATAATTTTATATGTATATAATGCAGAAATATGTTTAAGACGATCTCTTTAAAGAGTTGATTTTAAGCATTCATCAGATCTCTTTAACATTTAATGGTCAAATTATAATTATTATGTTATTCTCTTATATTTATAGATTCCGAAAATAGCAAACTGGTTATTTTAACGGACCAAAATTCAACATACACATTGAATTCTCCGGGATATCCAGAAGGTTATGAAGATAATCTAAAATACTCATGGACCATTGTATCACCAATTGGTACTCACCTGGTTTTGAGATTTTTAGTAATGAATATTGAAGAATCTTATGATTGTGTATTGGATTATGTATCCATTTATAAGGGATATGTAACTACTTTTGATTCAACTGAAAATCTCATAAAAAAAGTTTGCTTATCAAATGCGACAGTGACTAACTTTGTTAGCACAAACGTTATGACAATTCAGTTCATCACGGACTCTTATCGTAACCAAACTGGATTTTCTGCAGTAGTTTTAACAGGTAATAATAGTTTTTACAGACATCGTCTAGTTTATTATTTTTGAAAATTATAATATACTACAATTTTCATTATTTAATAGAATGCGGTGGTACTATTGAAGAATCAGATGGTGTAATTCAAGTTAATAATAGTGTGTATCATCGGAGCCCTCGACAATTTATTTATTCTTGTGAATGGGTTGTAAAAGTAAAGACTGGAAGAAGAATTAGTGTTAAAGTTATAGAAAATCATATGGAAACTAGCCAATCAAAAACAAACGATAATTCTTGCAAATCCAATTATCTAATGGTAAAAAATTTCAAAGTGTACATTGCTGTGAAACATCATTTTCTGATTTAAAATAGGATTTAATTCTCACCTTTCTTATTATTTGTAAAACTTCATATTTCACTAATTAAATATAGTAAAATAAATTAAAATTTCGTACAGCTTCTTAAATAAATTCCTATTGCAAATTTTAATCTAAATATAAATATTAATTTTTTATGTTTTAGTTGAAAAATGGCGAATCTTCAAGTTCACCTTTATTAGGAGCTGGAAAATATTGCAATGACGTTAAACCATCTGTTCAAAATACTAGTAGTAATTACCTTTACGTCAAATTGGCGGTTTCTTTCGCTACAGTTAATTTTAAACTAGTATTTAGGTAAGTAATATAATATTTAAGTAACTACAAAAAAGATAATGTACTGATAGCATTTATTTGTGATTTTAGGGAATTGGGACATGACTGTGGTGGTCGATTGGTGCTATCGAGCAAAGCTGATTCGCAACAAGAAATAACGTCTCCAAACTATCCAAATATTCCTTCTCCTCATATTGAGTGCATTTGGACGTTCATGAGTACAGATGAGCATCGTTTATCTATACACTTTTTAGATAGATTTGACCTTGCATATAGCGATCAGTAAGTTTTTAACTAATTATTTTTCTTGTTTAATTAGCTTATTAATTATCTATTTTATCAATCGCTATAAATAAGTGCAAATTTTCACAATTAATATGAATCAATGATTAGTTAAGTTTTTGCACGAGAATATAAAATAATTAATAGCACATGATTTTGTAGATGCGAGAAAGAGTATATAGAAATCCGAGATGGTGGTACAGATTCATCACCCTTAATAGGAAGATACTGTAAAAATATAGCCCCAAGTAGTATAACGACTGTAGGAAATATAATGTATGTGCATTATTATACCGATATTCCAGAACCTCGAAATGGTTTTAAAGCAGTAGTAACTACTGACGGTATATATCGGTTCTTATTTAAATTCACTTCAGTTAAAGTTTCCTTACACCTATATCAAACTTTATATGTCTGCAGAGGTTTGCGGTGGCATTGAAAGAGAAAGTACTGGCGGCGTTATAACTTCGCCTAATTATCCAGGATCTTACGATTCGAAAAGTCAACTATGCAATTGGTGGATCATTGCACCGAGTGCAAGTCGTAGTATTAGAATTCAATTCGAAGATGTTCAACTTCCTATACGACGAAATTGTACAGAGACCGATCATATTACTATTTATGACAAAGCACCCGGAACTTTTAATCGTAATTCAACTATTAATTACACGTACCGTTTTATGTATAAAGTTCACTGCAATAAAATAATGATTTTGTCCTAGATACTGAAATCGGCACTTACTGTGGCAGAAATAGTCCGGGCGTAATTCAAGTTTCAAGTAGTGAAGCCATGGTCATTTTCCAAAGTTCATTTACGAATTCGAGACTACTTGGCAATCGATTCCGGCTGAATTATACATTTAGTTATAACGGTATGCGCATTATAACATAGATCTATATTCGTTTTAATCTAAGTTAATACACGTTGTCAAATAATTTTTCCTAGGATGCGGTAATACTTTAACTGGAATGACTGGAGAGTTTCAATCTGATGGTTATCCTCGTGTAACCAAATTTATGTGAGCACTTTATTTATGTTCTATTGTGTTTATAAGCACAGAAATACACATCTTGCATGTTCTTTTAGGAATTGTAAATGGAAAATTATAGTCCCGGCAGGATTCCAAGTAGTACTAGATATCCAAGAATTAGATTTTGATGAAGTTTCATATTTGGTTGGCTCTCACGTTACGGTACTGTTTTCGAAAGATTTATTTTAATTTATTTTTAATTTATATATATAATACTATACGGTGAAAATATTTATTTCTTATAATTCACATTTTTCAGTTCTTTAATGATGATGATTATATCGCGCCAATTACGGAGCTACGACGTTCTACAACACCTATAAGAATTTCGAGTTCGTCAAACTTTATGAGTATATATTACATATCATCTGGGGGTCACCGAGGAATAAAGGCCAAGTATTCTGCTCAAGCACCTGCTCGTAAGTTTTAAAATATCTCATGCAGAAATTAAATTAGTACTAGAAATATTAAACTTTACTGACATTTGTTCGTTCAAAACACGTACTTTTTTTAAACTTTATTATATTAATGTAATCACTACCTATGTTCCGTAAAGTCTGCAAAGATTCGCATGATCTCGATACTAAATCAAACTGTGGTCTAAAGTTTAATAGCTTTCTGTACTATAACATCTTTTAAAAATAGTAATTTGATTTTTCAATTTCATAGCATGTGGTGGAATACTAAATGATTGGGAAAATGTAGCTACAAGTCCACAATCGGCACCCTTTAATAGATCTGCTTTTTACTGTAAATGGATTGTAAAACCACCAGAAAATCTTGACTCTATTTACACTAGTCCCTTGACTTTAGCCGTTACAGTTTCTGGTTTAATTAATAGAGGAAAAGGGACAATCTCTTGTTTAAGTTTTATTGGCAATATTTTAATAACAGGTAAGCGCAGTCAATGATCCATGGATGTATAGATTAAAAAACAAATGCATTGTATATTTTAGGCGATGAACCAGTAGCTAAAATTTGTGGTGACCTAATCAAGGATTCTGTAACCGTTGCCAGTCCTTTTAAATCTTATACTATAGAGGTAAAATGATTTTCAAATTTTTAACTCAATTGGAATAGAGCTATTGGATTTTATTCTATTACTCTTCTGTTTTGATGAAAAATTTTTGTTTGAATTGTATTACATTTGAGTTGTACAAGATGTTAAGTTCATTATTTTTAAGTTTTAATACATATGTATATATATATCCTTATAATATTCGAGAAAAAGCATTTGACTAATACTTTTCAACTAAATAACAATTATTATTATTCATTTATGTATATATTAATATTTCAGAAATGTGTCTTGTTGATATTGAATAATATATGCAAAATATATATATATATATATATATTTATTCGCAATTTTTATTTACAATAAAAACATGTTTTTTTAAGGCTATAAATGCTACCAATCGAGCTACTGTAAACTTCACTATAAATGCAAATTGGCATAAATGTGGTGGCATTTTAACGGGGCCCTCGCATGTTATTCAAGCTCCGAAAAATATATCTTACCCTGCGTACTGCGCCTGGAAAGTTAAATATCCAAGTGTGGATAATACAATATTGATCCATTTCGAGAAAATGAATCTCGGTCCTTGTGATAAAACGTACATCCAAATAAAGTAAGTGCAACATTATGAAAATTAACTAGTCAAATCTTTATAGATTAAATAATTTTTTTATTAACTTGTAGAGGCAAAACTTATCGATCGCCGCATTTGGGCAAATTCTGTGGTAACGAGAAACCTGCCGATATAGTAAGCCCAACTAATGAGATTATGATAGAGTATTACGTCACAGATCATTCTAGTGATTTTGATTTCGAAATACATTTAAATCCAGCTGAATATGCCTGTGGAGGAGTAATAAAAGGTAGAAGATCAGAGCTTAGATCTCCTGGGTAAGCAAATATAAATATTTTATCATTTTTAAAAATCCCAATTGTAGGCACTAAATACATAAATTAGATACACATATTGTCAATATTAAAAATTCTTTAATATATTTTAAGTAAGGTCCAACTCTGCATAAGCAATCATTATATAAGAAATATAGTAATGAATACGTTGACAAACAAAATGTATTTTCAAAGATAATTCGTTGATAATAAGGTGGATTATCCTTGATTAGTACTATCGTGTATTTGTCCATAACATTCATGAGCTAAATTACTGGCGTGGCGAGAGTTAGTATATCGCACCGAATTCAGACAAATTCGTCAATTGGAAAGCGCGAAATTAACCGGAATCGTTAAGGTTATTTTGATGGATTTACTCGCCTGAACGACTGACTAATCGACGCATCCACCTTGTCTTACTTTTTAGTCCTAATACGGAATGCCTGTTAGGGTTTCCTCCTCTTCACATCTAATACTGTAGATGCAAAGTGGCAAGGGAAGGCGTATATCATTTCAACGAGAACAGCAAATAACGAAGATACTACCCAAGCTTATCTCTTACGATTTGGCGCGACTCCGCTTATTATTATTCTTCTGTTTTTGTTTTCGTTCGTTCCACTTGTGTTCAAAGTGCAGTCACGCCATTCTATCTTTCTTGCGCGGCCTGCATTCCTCACAACACGAAATTTTCTGATTTCTCCCCTACCTACATATCTAACTTCTAATCACGCTTTAAAATGTTTCGGTGCGATTATTTGCTGTCGAATGTCGAAAGTGACACTATCTTTTCTTATGATTATACACATTACAAATTATTTAAAATATTTCTCAAAACTTGCGTTCGTTTTAACTATTTTATTTGTTTAATTTCAAACAATTTATGTACTTGAATTTTAAATACGTTACTATCTCATTAGCACTAGTTTCTTCTACATAAAATTACATTTTGTATCGATTTAGCCAAAATCGACAACCATTTGCTTAGACCGTAAAAATAATTTATGATCTATTCTATTAGAATGCATATTAATAATTTTAATTTATATATTACTTTTAAAATAAGATTACAAGTTTATAAGATAAATTTTATCAAACATTACCAAACTTCATATAATTATCCATAAAATGCAATTTAAAATACGTCGCTGATGATACCATAATGATATAGAGTATAACAAATTAAATCTCTTATTTTAATATTTTTCCCCTGCTTTGCTTTTATTAATATATTTGCTTTTAGTTTTCCACAAAACTACCCAAGCAATACTGAATGCATATGGGAAATTGTAGCCAACTCTGGATACCACGTTGGATTTGAGTTTGTCGAAAGATTTAATCTTGAAACTAGTATTAACTGTGAAAATGATTTTGTGGAAGTGAGTAACAACTGCGATAAATCTGCTAGATGTATGTATATATTTATTGAAAAAATAATGATTTAACATTACTCAAAGGTTTTTGAATGGAGTGACGAAATACAAAATAGCACTGAGAATTGGAAAAGTTTAGGCAAGTCTTGTGGTCGCAACCCACCTGCGACCCCCTATAATGCTACAAATAACAGAATGATGGTCAAGTTTGTCTCAAACGACAAAATTGAAGGTGAAGGATTCAAAGGAGTCTGGAGTCAAAATTGTGGAGGAATTTTCAGAGTTACGGAAGCTATAAAGTATATTGAATCACCTAATTTCCCTTCGCTTTACCCGTCCAACACCATTTGCAATTACACTCTTACTGCGCCCGATGAACAAGAAATAATTGTCGATTTCACGAATTTTGTGCTGGAAGGTTAATTAAACAATAATTATAAAAATAATTAAAAAATTACCATAATATATTTAATTAAACGTATGCATTTTACTTTAGGTAACAGTGCTGCATGCGTTTATGATAACATCACTATGATTTTCTACCATGGAGACTGGCTACAGGGAAAAAATACCTATTGCGGTGTAATTTCTCCAGGCAGAAAAAAAGCAAAAGGAAGAATGGAGATAATATTTGTGAGCGACTCATCCGTCAACCGCTCTGGCTTCAAATTCAAATATTTCCTCAATGGTTAGTACTTTAAACTATATAAAATTAGAAAAGAGATAAGGCTGATAAGATCCAGTTTTTCGTCAAAAATCGACTATATTGGTTATCTCGCACTGCAAAAAAATTGGATAAAAAAAGAAATTATGTAAAAATAATTTTTCAGATTGTGGAGGAACTATAACAAGTCCACGAATTATAAATCCTATAATGCATGACGATCCAGACAAATTTGAATACTTGAACTGTATTTGGGTCATACAAGCTCCACCTAAAAAAAGTGTACTTGTGCGCTTTGAGCAGTTTAATATTTCACAACCGCTTGGAAGGTATCGTATATAACGCTTATATTGTTTATACAGTAATTACTATTACTAATTTAGTTAATATTTAAATGTATACCTTAATATTTGGTAGATGCTTATCTGATTCTGTACGAGTGTACGAAGGAAATTCTACTGCTGATAAGAACCTAAAAGCAACATTTTGTGGAAATTTGCTCAATAATTTGCCAGTAATACAGTCTATAAACAATACGCTGACTATTAATTTCCGCGTTGGTGTGTACGGACAAAACGATCATTCTATGAGAGCTGCAGTAAGTATACTGCGAAATATCAATATAGCAATGTATTTAAATCTGTAAAGATTTAAAAATTTATAAAATTATTTCATTAATTAGTTGTATATCCACTATCGAACAAGATTATTCATGGTCTGATTTGTAATTTGATGCTGCCCGTAAGTGCTGATCTTGAAGTTCAAGGTCACGTTTAGAATCTCAAAAATTGTAAAGTTTCGCCATGCACATAAACTTGGTTATTTTTTTTTTATTATTCTGGTTCTGGCTAAGAGAGTTCAATTCTCGTTCTTTAATTAAAAAAAGTTCTACGTTTTTTCAGTTCCATTCTATAGTCATTTTAAAAAACATTTAAATCGTACTTTTTGGGGGCAAGGCTGGGCAGCAATTGCATTTAAACTAAGCTTAGTTTATGCTTACTACCGACTCTAGTTTTTCCAAACCGCTGTAGAATGGTAACGAAAAATCTTATTTTTTTTTAAATTAAGGTGGAAGAGTTGAACTTCCAGGCCCGATCATAATAGAATAACTCAAAAAATTATCCAAGTCCACGTCCATTGCCAAACTTTCTAAATTTTCAGATTAAAAAGAAGACCTTGAACTTCACGATAACCATGAAGTTTTTAAAAAAATGGATATGACTATACGATAATTTTTCGCTGTGATACGACCTTCCAATGTTTGACAATTTTAAGACGATCAAAAGTTGTCGCGATAATTTCCCTAGGTAGTATACTTTATAGTACAATAATTATATATTTGCAGGTTCTTTTTGTGAATAGTCCCGAAACAGGTTGTGGTGGCCATGTAAATATAATCAATACAGCTCAATTTAAAACCCAGTCAACTGAAAATTACGAACCCCTTCAAGACTGTCATTGGTTGATCCATGCCCCGCCAGGATATAACATTCAATTTACTTTCGAGGAAATCGATTTGAAAAACTCGAGTTATAACGATCGAGTTAGTACGATAAATAATCGTATGTCTTGTAACAGCGATTTCTTAGAGGTATGAACCAAATATATATAATACATTAATTGTTTTTAATATTTAATAAATTTCAAATATATATATATATATATATTGTATATGTATACATATTATTAACAATAGGTCCGTGATGGAGGACCATATGCCGAAATAATCGGACACTTTTGTGGAGATGAAGTTCCGCCGATAATAACGTCTACATCCAATTTACTTTGGGTTAGATTTGTATCCGATGCGGTTAATGAGGGTCGAGGAGTCAAAGCAAACCTAAAAGCTGTTCTATGTAATAACCATTTTGATTGGGAATCACTAAAATTTGTAGATTTCTGAATAATTAATAATATTGCTAATGATTTCTTGTAACTATGCAGCACCCTGTGGAATAACAGAATTATCCGTTGGCAATGAATCCCAAGTTCTCACGTCGCCAAATTATCCAGATGCATATCCATCGGATATCAATTGTAGATGGATAATCCGTAGTGAAAGTGGTAAATTTAAAAGAATAAGACTGACATTTGATTATTTTACTCTGGAGGATTCTGAAAAGTGTGAGACTGAATATTTAAAAATTTCCGATATGGATGTAAGTAATATTAATTATAAGTATCTTTTGGAAAACAATTTTTTTATACTTATATGCATTTAGTATTTTGTATTGTATGTAATAGAATCGCGAAATCATAAGCGAAGGTTTTGGCGAACAATTAATTGTCGGAGGATCTGGATCTCATCACACTAATATAGTTTTGGTAAGAAATCGAGAAATATTTTGGTTTTTATTTGAAGTATTTTTTACTAATATTTATTATATAACAAACAATAGTCCAGCCGATTTCCTCAATCCTTTTTCAAATACTGCGGCAATGATTTACCACATGATTATTACAGGTATTTAAAAATAAAATTATTTTTATTTATTAAGATTTATAATTACTTTTATTTTCCGCGCAATATATCACTCGATAAATATACGACTTTTTATGTTTGAGGATCTGATATAATTTCTGTATAGCATAGTATAATAAAACTGACAATAAGTATAGTTTTGTGTTCACAGTTCCATCTGTAACAAAGCTTAATTTAAATTAAATTTAAAGCTCCTTTCTACTTTTATTTTGTTTTGCAAAATTATTTTGTCTTCTCCGAGCTGAGTTATTAACAATGATAGGGACATTGATTATTATTCTATTTTCTCAAAATAATACTTTAGTGATTCGTAACTTTGAAAAATTTAAACGTTAGAGTGAACTGCTTTTGCGTTATCAATAATCTGGTATCTAAAAGCACCTCAAGAGTTTTAACAAAATCCATGGTCCGGAGGTCTACACCTCTGCTAGCGAGAGAAATGTTTAGTAATATTGTCTTGTTAAAATTATTAGGAATTGGTCTACATTTTTACGGAGTCTCTATTAGTCAAGATAATTTTAGATTAATCTACCTTGTATCATCTTAATAAAAAAAAGTTATATTAACAATGCTATATCAGTTTTTCGAATCAATCGATGTTGAGTACAGATATTAATTATATTTATTTCAAATACAGCAATTATAAAGGCGTCGAAATAACTTTCAAAGCAACCAGTGACCAATTGAAAAAGAAAGGTTTCAAATTGGAGTACAGTAAGGCTAGTTGTTCACGTAATTACACAGCCTTGCAAGGCAGAATCATTCATGAGGACGTTAAGGAATGCTGGGTTACAATTCAAGTTCCAGAAAACTATACTATCAATATGTATTTCAATAACTTTTACTTACCTGGAGCAAGTGATTGCTCTAAATCTAAACTGCAGGTAAAACTTTTTATCCTTTAGCTTCGCACATACTAGAGACCATTAACAAGGATCGGAAAATTCTCATGTACAATTCTCGATTAACATGTAGGATTACCATCTAAATATAGAATTGGTGATTGATTTAAGTAATGATGTTTCAGATACACGAGGGAGGATTTGACGGACACATAATTCAATCTGTATGTAACTATGAAACGCCACCTCCAGTATTTAGTATAGGGAACCGTATTAGTTTACACGTAACTAGCAGCAAAGATAGGAAAGGCACCAATGCTTACGATATAACATACACGTCGACAAAAGACGGTAAAGCATTATTTTTATTGTACAATCTCATTTTGAAAGAGTAAAATTTTAAATGAATTATGCGCAACATATAGGTAGAGGATGTGGAGGACAACTTTATAATTATGGCGGTATATTCTCATCGCCACTTTATCCAAATTCCTATCGGAATGAAAGTACCTGCGTATGGGATGTTAGTGTGCCAAAAGGAATGAAAGTTAGTTTGCAATTCAATATTTTCGATATTGGGCCGAAATTTATGTGTGATACGGACTACTTGACTGTTACTGAAGTTATGCCTGATGGAGATGAAAATATAGCTATGACTTACTGCGGTGGTGTAAGTTGAAACAATGTTTTATCAATTACATTAAAATATTAATTATAATTTATAGATTAAGCAACTTAAACAGTTGAATAAGCCTTAAACGACCACAAAGTGATCGACATGTTTTCACCTTGCCAAAAAATAATGTTAATAATTGTTAATAATTGAAATCATTATATCGACGGTTGGGTGAAGGAAGATACTGTTTCGGAGTCGCATTGTACTATCTTCAATGCATCTAGAACAACAGATAGTACTTTCAAGGCAACCCTGAAATAGTACATTTTTCCATCCAACCATCGATATGTTAAAGTAACATAAAAATCCTGTTCTTGTCAATAAAATAGTGTAACTTTGAAAATTTTCAATCAAAAATTAAACATGGCGGTTTAAACTTACGTAAATTTTCAGTCGATTAAAAAATTTTGGTAAGTTTGAGCCGCCATATCTAATTTTTGATTGAATGTTTGAAATATCTAATCAGGATTTCTACGTAATAAATGACTATTATTTAATGACATAAATTTTTTAATTCATCCGCGCTAATTAATTTATATTTTCAGGATACGCCCGCAGACTTCAATTCGCCGAGTAATAGAGTGTTAGTTACTTATAAAACTAGCGTGAACAATGGAGGTTCCGGCTGGCTTATTCATTTTGCAGCTATGTAAATTATGATTTTTATACATTTATTTGTAATTTAATTTATTACAAAAAACAGTATCTACGGACACATATCAATGCAGTGTAGGTATTGTAATATTGTAAGTCTTGGCACACTGTGTGCATTTGAAACGATGTATTGCTACATACCTGGACATACAATCATCACTCTGAGTAGAAGGTAGATATAGAGATTGCCGTATTCTCGAAGTTATACTATGGACCTCGGAGCATGCCCGTTGTTCGACGCCCGCTGCCCGGAAAAGCGACAGACTGTCCCTAGTCCCATTGTGACTAAATTTCCTCTAACTATCCACTATACGCATACCTATGTGATTGAATACTACAAGAGAACTGAAAAAAGAAAACGACCTACTTATAGAAAAAGGGCCGAATATAATATTTTTTATACTTTTATGTAATAAATCAATAATTATATAATGTTGTCTCATTCAAGAATTAATTAAGATATTTATTTTCAATTATATGAAAATAAAATGTTTTCAATACAAATATAACAATTAATTCATTTGTTTTATTTGTCATCATATTACCATTATACATTTGTACACATTTCACACGTCATTCACACCTAACATATTTTTAAATGTAATAGGTACATAAGGATCCTTAGCCATAATCTATATATTAAATATTTCCATTTCTATATTTCATTCTTTTTATATCTATATATTTCCAGCATATACGTACGGAAATATTCGATAAAAATTGGTATAATTATATTCCTATTTTGGTTAGTTATGCAAGTACATGGCAGACGTAAAAATTTCCCCGAAAACCGACTAAATTGGTCGACCTATGTTATTCAACTTTATTACTTCGCGTGTAGATGAAGGATCAAACAAAATATTTCTTATGCGTGTTAAAATAATCATATCAAATACAATCGGACACTCCGTCTTTGTAAAGTATATCATTTTTTAACCCTTTCATTATATGCAAAATATACATATATACTACTTGATTATCTAGAATAAATTTATATTTTTAACATAGGTATATATATACGTAGGGGAAAAAAATTATTCTCAGTCGAGACATACCATTTGCACACTACTGTTTTATTCGTTACCGTATTTTCATACGGGTAAGAAAAAAAATCCTCCCGTTGAAGTGTTGAATTGACGAGCTGCGACTTACCTATAAGTATAAGTCACAATGTTACCCGACTCCCGCAGCTCGAACCGCGAACGCAAAATCAAACGATACATACCGAAAACACAAGTTTTACCGAGATCAACGGAGTCGTAAAGTGCTCTGATATCGACCGAGCCGTAGCGCGTCGGAGCCTACACCAGCGGTCAGTAAGTGACTCGTACACAGCTCTACTATACTTATGCTCCCGTTGGCCGTCGTGGTGTAATGCTAGCATGCAGCGTGTGGGGCGCGACACTAGTCGGTGCGTGGCGAGTGGCGCGGTATCGGCGGCGCGAGGAGCGCAAACTCGCACTGAAGTTCGTCAAGTTCGCCTCCACCGCCGAGACCAGTTAGTCTACATTCGGCACTTATCACAGAAGGCGGAATACCGAAAGGGAGAGAGACATTCTAAATAAAGAGAGAAAGCGCTACTTTGCCCTCTCGCGCACGCACACGCAACGCACGCTGAAGATCGAAGAATATATAGTCAGAGCATTTCCGTATCGCGTCGCATACCTATATCCTACAGACGCGAGTACTCGCCGAGATTCGCGACTATCGCCGAGTCCGCAACAATAGCTCGAGCTCCGTTCCTATCAATCGATGGGAATGGAAGTTATTTGAAACTGATGAAACTGAATCTTCGCGTGGCGGGAGAGAGGAAAAGGAAGCAGCAGCAGCAGCAGCAGCAGCCGGAAAAAGCCGCAGCAGGAGCATTATGTCAGAAGAGGCGCACAGCCAGCTGTACGGGAGGCTCCACCAGCGAACCTTTTACCCCTACCAGGTTAGTGACTAACTGACATCGCCTGCTTCTCGTGTACTCTTCGAGTCACGGCTCCTCCTTCGTTCGCACTCTCATGATTTTCACGATTATTCCTCGGGAAGTGTCGAAATTTGCATGCTTTTGGTGCAAGTTTATCGGCTACCCAGCAGCAGCACTCAGCAGCAGCTCGCGGCGCGGCGCCTGCGCGCTAGGCTAAACATATATTCACCCGCGCATGCCGAGGCAGCATAGTTATCTGTAGGTGAAGTTCAGAGCGTAGCACGCTTTTCGATCGTTATTCTTGCATATATGCATCCGTGCGTGACGAAGGGACTTTCTAGCGTATCTTCCTGCCTGACTAAACTGGCTTATCTAGATAAAAGAGCATTATGATCACGGTAAAGTATAATAAGTATATGCCAAATTTTGTCTAGAGTAAAGAAATTCGAAATTTTTGCTCTGGCTTGACTTTATTGCTAATTTTTATACTTCAACCGGTGGCAAAATCAATATTCTTGAATTACCTCAGTTTTATTCTGTTGTCTGAATTAAAGGAAAATTGCCTTTTAGCTTATTCACTGTAGTTTATTAATAAGGATCCCTTCTGAGTAAATCCTCAAAATACGGAAATAATTTAAAATGATTAAAATGTAAATGATCAATTTTAATTAATGACTGACACCTGATTTTATTTAATATTTGAAAGAGGTATATGTAACTAAAATATTGACTCCTTAAAAATCAATAGTGTGGATGATCGCTTGAAATAATCCAACATATTTTTTCTATTTTAATAATACATTTTGAATGAAAGAAAACTTCATGTATTAGTTACTATTAATTAGAAAAAAAGATTATGTTAAAAATATGTACTTAATTTTATTGCTGAATTATGAAATATTGGCTAAGTAAGTACTGCAACTTCGTCCGTCTTATATATACATATATATTTTGCTTGACGCAAGTTCTAAAGAAAATCATTTCGCGATTTTGTGACATATTTGTCATATTATTGAGCGTCAGTGAATTGAAATTAAATGAGCTTAAATCATCAAATACTTACAAATGAATAATTGAAAATTTAATTGAATTATCAACTTACTTGAGACGACAATAAAGGTTTTTCAAAAACCACAGCAACGTCAGTAATAATACAAAGCTTCCTTTGCAAACCCATTACTCTCATATTAGTAGCACAAAAAACGTCAATAATTCAATAAAAACTATACAGGATAAGTAAAAAAAGTCGATGGATTCTAGAATGCTGAAAGAAGCAAACAATAAAATGAAAATAACATATAACAGATCTGCCAAGGGTGTAGCAGTTTTTTTTCACAATTTGTCGCAATATCCGTGATGCTTATGCTTGGTGTAACCGGCAACGAGAGCCTGCGGTGTCATTCTAAACCAAGTTGTAAGTATTATTTTACAACAGCGCCTTCTTTGGATCCACCCACTGAGATTATATTAGGTCTCGAACTTGGATGCATTTTCTCATATCTCTATAGTGCATGTAAGCAGCATACATCCTTAATTATAGCTGTTACCCGCAGCTTTTCAAATTTTTCTTGGTACTATCTATCTCGGTAAAACTGGTTAATTATCGTGAAAGCCGTCGCTTTAACTGTAAGGAACTTTCTATCCTTCCATGGACCGCATCATACTCACGCATGTGACTTAACTCGTGCCCCTTTAATATGGCGTCCTCCGTTTGACAAATAAAACGGCAGTTCAACAACTCAGCCATTAGGTATGAATTAAAAGGCTTCTTTCAATTTCTCCACTTTTTTTTTTAAAGCTGATTGAGATGAATAACTCTCTTAATGGTCTTAAACGAAGTGTGAGTAAGTATATAGAAGAAGTTGCGAGGCGATATTTATTCGATTGGGGCTAATTTTTTTTTGTATTCTCCACAAAATGTATATGTAAAATATGTCACATTTAAGTAATAAGATCTTAAAACACTCGAATAAAAGTCTTATTGTTTTCTTTTAATATTGTTCAAAAATCAAAAGATAGTTGACTTGTTTTTATATAACTTTTTGGAAATGACTTAATATGATAGTTTTGAAAGTTATTTATTCGAATATAAATATCTTTACTGATCCCAACCCAAATTTAAATTCGAAAAATATTGATTTGAAAATGTATACTATCGACTTTATCAATAAGTAAGTTTCATGATGTAAAAATATAATTAATCAATAAATAGTAAAGATTTATTTAGATTATAGTTCTTGATCAGTCAACCTTAGCAGAACTTTATATTGAGACAAGCTATTCTGCACATTTCGATTATACTACTATGTTTGAAAAAACCTCTTCCTAGAAATTATAAAACTATCTAGACGAGAGTCAAAAGTTTGAAAATATAAATTCCTAGCAAAGCATAAAAAACATTCTAATAAGCGCTGATCCCACTTAGTTCGACGGGTTACACGATTATGCACTGCTTTGATCATCGTGATTAATGATGTTCACATCTGCGTTTTAGAATTGATGACCTGCAGAATCTTTTCCATCAAGTGAGTCACATCCTATGCTTTTTTTTACTCTTTAGTAGTATTTCATGCTATACTAACATTGAGATATACTTTTTTTTAATATATATATATAGACAAAAATCAAATCCGGACGATCCTAAAAATGTATTGATCGTATCTATATAAGAGACTTCTTAGAACCAGAACACAAAAAGCAAGAATTTTTTGATAAATTTTTTTCAAAAAATAGATAAGAAGTTTCTGCTCCTTTATCTATTTCAGTTGCAGTGTGAAGATCTAGTAAAATCCCATTTATTCCAGAGTCGTTGAATAGTTTGTATGCATGCAGAAATCAATTAAAAGAGCCGAAACTTGGTGCGGGTCATTCATATTTTCACCCCAGAGCCATCTTTCGTTCATATTTAAATACAACTCTTCTTTATGCATATGCTGCATCTACTCGGCGTCGTTATGCCCGCTGCAATAATCGCGGCTCTTTTGTTGAAGGAGGGATACCCAAACACTAAAGTCTGATACTTGAGCACGTGAGGCTCGTGACTGCCGTAGGAGGGGGGAGGAGAGTAACACAAGAGAGTGTGAGAGAGATAGAGAGAGAAAGTGTGAGTATAGAATGTCCAATAAGGCAGTAAAGTAGTCGCCGGTCGCCGCGTGTTTCGCGAGACTCGAGCTGCAGCGTCGATGCCTCTTCTTTTCAGTACAACCGAGTGTTCCGCAGGACGTTGACGGAAGCATATAGCACTTAGCTGATATTCGCCACTGTTGCGCCTCGACCAACTCTTTTTCACTTCGTTTGCGACATAGAGCGGCGTTTATGATGTCAAAGTCAAAAGTTCCGCTTTGCTATTTCGCGTCGATCAGGATTTTCGCGAAATCGTAGAAAGCCGAGGGCAATTACTTCGAGGAACTATAAGTTATGTGCACGCGGACATTGATTGGAAACGAAAACTTATCCAGTGCAAAAGCGATCGAAAATGATTTCTAGCCGCCGGAACAGACAGTAAGTTTTTATACGCGAGTTTTGACTCGTTACTTTTTTAGCGTGCTTTACTCTAAAAGAGTATTGTTAGTTTTATTCCGACTTTCAATTATACTCTACGATCGATGTGAACTTGACCGTTCTTATATACGCCGTGCTAAGTTTTACCGACACTCATGGCGCGTATGTGTTATACTATTAAGTAGCAGGGCATTGGCAAAACCATTTTCGCTCGCGATTGGGGTGAAAGGCAGATATGTGTCGTAAATTTCATTTAATAGCTGGCTTATATTCTTTGTCAATTATCATTATTATTATTATGATTATTTATCAAAAACTAGTTAGTAACTGTCAAGATTTAACGACAGAGGAAAACTTGTACGGATATTAGTAGGTGAAGGTCAGATTATCGTTTTGTGGCAATTATATTGAACCAAATTTTTTAAATCTCGCGACGCTTATTACAATGTAGTGTTTCTTTCATATAAAGACAAAATATAAATGACGTATAGTAGCTATATTTTATCAGCTTTCATACACCGGAGATGACGGGCAATATGACACCTTAAAAATTCAGTTGACTCATCGTGCTGTAATGGTTTACAAAGATTTAAATTTTAGTGTTTTGAAATCATTGTACAGCAATAGTTGGAAAAAACATTCTATTTAAAGAACATGTTTCATGTTATACATATAAATAAATATTATTACACTATTGACATATTTTGCATCGTGAGTTGAAATTCAAGTTTTATTATTTCCAAACTAAATGCGCTAGCTCACGACTTTCTGGTCCCCTCCTCTGGCATTTAACAGTTTGCTGAATTTCATGCGCTTCTGGAATCTTTCATAAAGGCTCAATTAAATTCTAGAATTCTGTGTATTCGTGTCACGGCGTTTCCATAAAAATACCTTTTTACAGATCCAGTATTTATTATTAGACTTGACTGCACGTCCCATTTTACCATTTTAACATCTATTAAATTTATATTATTAAAAGAGTTTTATTACTTAAATATGCTCTTGTCAATTCATGTAAAATTTTTAATGATATATACATATTCAGTATGATCCATGTTACATCATATCAGCAGAGTACTGCGAAGTACTCATGAAATATTTATGGAAAAAATTTGGAAAAAAATCGTTTGAAAGATCACGCACGTGTACTGTAGGAAGTTGAAAGATATTTTACAACAAAAAACCGCGGACTTGATACTGAGTAGTTTCCTCAAAATTAATTACACAGCACTGCAAAGTGGACAATCTTGAGAGTTGATCCAATAAACACATACTATACCGCTAAGTAATTTTACGCGCTGAATCGTCATCCGGCTTTACAATTTTACCGACATCGCTGATTTTCAAAACATCGCTGCCAATGATTTTAGTTTAAATACGTCTTTGATTGGCTTTATATTATATATTGCAAAATTAAAGTATTTTAATTATTTTTCATAACAATGCGTAACGGAAACATAAGTACTGCGTGCAGCTATTATAAACATGCCATTTCAAGCTATTCATTGAAGATTCAAATTCTAAGAAATCGTGAAGCACTGAGTGAAAAATTACCTACTTATATTTGAAAAAATTGTTGGCATCTAATTGATATCTAGAAACATACTTACGTAAAAAAGAATTCTGATCACAATAAAATTATTAAAAATATAAATCCATCAATATTCCTGATATATATTATTAAAACTCAACAGTTATTACTACAAAAAATACTAATTTGATTTTGCTCAAGTCTTATTGCTTAGCTCGCAAACTATATTTTATTTTACAAAAAGTGCAAACAAAAATCAATCATAAAGTAATGGATATAACTGGATGTACCTGGAAGCAATATTTAAAAGTAATAAATATAAAGAAGGATCCCAACGAATGCCTTCGATAAATATGAATAGGGAACGCATAAAGCTTCATACTTCAAACGTAAAGAATTTATGTAAATTTAAAAATTCCTATATGAATTTGCCCGTATACAAGTGGGGAAACATTCTGGGGGAGTAATTTTTGGTACTTTTTCCACTTACTTCAGTAAATTTTACCCTAATTTTTTTCAATAATCTCCACAATTCCCCAGGTTAATTTTTGTTTTTAGTTTCATTTTTTGATAAGTTTTAAGCAAAAACACTGGTTTTGCACATTCCGTTGAGTTTCTCTGCTTACTACGACTTCGTTGCCATCATACTTTACTCAAATTGCCAAATGTCAATTAAAAATAAAAAACTTGTTTTGAAAAATAGCTAATTTTTGAGGAAAGAAATAAAAATGTACATTTTTAATTTTGCCTATAAATTATTCTTTAAGGAAGTTCTATCGTTATTGTAAAGTCAATTGAGGACTATAGAAAATAGTCGCAAAAATTGCTTTCCATAAATACAGTTCCGAAAATGATATTTTCATTTTTAAAACGAATGATAAACCAATGAATTGGATGTATAAATTTGTTAAATTAAATTAATAAAATATATAAAACTTTGTTGATAAAAGTAGAAAAGGCGCATAACCTACCTATGTTTCCAATGTCTTTATTAAATATCTCTTTCATTTCTTCGATTACCTATTTGTTTTTTTGCTTTAAAAGATAAATGAGATCTCACTCTTTAAAGATGTATGTTTTTTATTTACTTCTTGATGACTTCTGAAAAGATATGCATTTTTTGCACAATAAAAGCTCATGCAGATGAATTTATAATAAATAATTCATACTACGTTCTATTAATAAAAAATATGTAAAAAAACTTATTTTAATCAGTAATATAAAACAAATATAAAACAACAAAGCATTATAAACGAAAATATATAACAAACCATGCTACATCAAAATTTATGTAAATTATGAGAGATCTCAGCAGTCATGCATTGAAAAATATCATTCACAACTTGTTAATTGAAGAATAAAAAATTATAACAAGACATTTATCAGACCATCGATATGTGATCTGTATTAGGTAACTTTTACTTGCACCAGGTTATAAGACCTGCTTTTGAGAACTCAGCTATTATTATATTATAATCCTTATATAGAGAGCTCAGAAGTTCGCTAGAGTACTTATTTGTTTAACTTAGATCTCATTTTTGACAAGATTCATTATATTGCAGTAAAAGTAATTTCTGTAAGCTTCAAAAAAATCCAGAACCAACATCTCAGGTATTCTTCTTGTGTTAGTGTAACATCTATATTGTTTATGGTAATTTCATGCATAGGTAATTTTATACATTAGTACTCAAAGAACTACACAGTCCTATTTCAAACTGTTTGGATTTTATAATATAATCCAATATAATGTTGAAAGTTGAATGTGCTTCGTATATGCTGTTTGAATTAATTCCAAAATTCTGCAATCCCGTTTTGCAACTTCGCTTCATTAACACATTTTAATCAGATTTATAAATTTGAAATTTATTCAAATTCAATATAGATTTTTTAGATTGAGATAATTTGTTATTGAACTATCTTATAATAATTATTTATTTGCTTTGAATGCACATTAGCCTAATGTATTTAGCACTGGGAAATAAATTATTTTTCTAAAAGTCATGAATATTTAGTTAGTTAAGATAAATATATACACGGAAGTACCTGTTAGTTTTATGGTAATCAATTCAATAGTTTGACATAATGTACATATTTATTTGATTTGAGTAAATATTTATATTTTAAAAGCAGTACATTTTTTAAATCCCTCTCATAACAACTATTGACAAGTTCAGCCGGTCGATTCATTAACTATTAGCAAGTTTAATCAACCAAGCTTTAACCAGAAATAAAAAATTAACTAAATATGCGTCTGGGACATATGGGTATACTTACGCAGTAGGTAGACATGTAACATACATACCTATACAAAGCAATGCATATGCAGACGTACATATGCATGCGCAGCAGTGGTATATATACCAACATGCTATAGTTGCAAAACATTACGTACAATGGACGTAGGAGTACAGAAATCAAATCGAAGTCCCATTTTACGTTCATGTAACTACTAAGCACTGATTGCTGCTAGATTTTCCATTTTCCGTTTGTAATAACCGTTGTAATAACATCATATAAAATAATAAAGTGGGAATTCCAGATAGACCAATCAAGTTTGATAGTAAATTTTATGACAAGCATCCGCTTAGTGCATTTTAAAAATAATAAATATCGTTATAATTATTGGAATGAAACTTGACACCAAATATTATTTTCTTAAAAAAGTGGCTTACCACATTGGTGTTAATATGCAAGAAGTGAATACTACGAGGATCCTGTAAGCGCGTGTCTCACAGTAGAACCCTACATGGTCGATTAAAAAAAATGTCAACATTCTAAAATTGACAGGCAAATAATGTTATTGAAACTAGTAAAGTTCTGTAATCTTTGATTCTAGCATCATTAGTTTAAAAAAATAATTGCAAAATTTAATTCATTTCTATATGCACATGTAAACTCGCATGTATTTTAGATAATTTCTCAAGTTAATTGTTATCAAGTTTTTTTTTGAGGAAATAAAACTTGCTTGAGTCATTCTGAATCATTGACCGGATGATCAATAAATATATTTCATGGCATGAGTTTTATTAGAAATGCGACAATTTCTGTTTCTATAAAATTTTTCAGTTCAATATTAATTGCATAAATTTATCTCATATAAACTATCAAGTACTGATAAATGAATGATTCTACACTTTCTGTTTGATTACCGAAGAAAAGACTTTACCCCTCAATTGGTGATTCAATTTACTTTTAATCGTCTGTTACAAACTTTGTACAGCTAAAAAAGTTTATTGACCTTGAACAGGCTACGAAATATATATTTAGTTGAAATAAAACAAAGACTGCAAAAATGACGATCTCTAACTATCTAGTATTGGTATCGATCGGTACAATAAACTTCTTCATATATATAGAGGGAATGACAGACTTTGGAATATTTCCATTATAAAAAACTGATGATCAGAACCCCATTGTAAAAGTGATGACCAGAAGTAGTGAAGCCAAAATATAAAGCTTATGTAATTCGTTGTCCAGTTTAGGCACGAAATATCTTTTGCAAATTGAATAATTAATTAAATTAATAGTTGTTAAATAAAATTATTATTGATAAATAATGAGATATATAGGACATAGTAATTATTATTAAATTTAGTTCTTTTCATCGTTAGAAATTTACTACAACATGATATAATAAATCAATGAAGCACATCTGTTGTCGAAAATTACACAAAAATACATAGTGTCATTTGCGACAACAGCTTGTATTGTAGTACAAATTTTTCAGCCATAATACTTAGAAAATCGAGTCAGAATGTATGGCCTTGTACGATAGCATGCAAAGGATAATCATAACAATGCAAACTTTTATTATTAACACTCGAAGGAATGACGTTTTAAAAGGACAATTATTCAGTCTTGACAGAAATCGCGAATATGTCTGGTAGGCGTTACATAAAGTGGCAATTTAGGCGTGTACCATACTGATAGGGATCATAATTTTTTAGAAGTTTTAACACAACGGTTCATGGTTAATGAATTTGTCGCTCTGATGCCTTACATAAAACGCGTTCATTGTGATAAAGTGCATTATTCTGTCAATTAAAGCTCCAGTTAGAATCGTGAGATTGTGAGTTTTTAGATATTATAATAAAATTAATTTAATGAATAATTTATTAAATTTTTTAATTAATATCATTTATCAGTTTTTTCCCTTGTCACTGACAATTTACTGACATATATTTCAAATCTTATATGCAATCAAATTTCATATGTGTTTCAAAAATTTAATGTACGACGATAAACGAACTGAACGCTTAAAAATCATATAAATTCAAAGAATACGTATTCTTAATAAAAAACACTGGATTGTCATAAGCATACGGTTTCTTAATCATTAATAGCTAATAAAATTTGAAATAAATATTACCAAGAAATAAAGACAGGTTTACGCTATTAAAATGTGTAATATAATAGATGTATACTCACATTCTTATTCCTTCAAATAGTTTTAAGCTGATTTACAAAGTTTTCTTCAGCTTCATATAAAAAATTAGAGATCTGAACTAAATAATAGAGAAGACATTTGCATGTCTTCTATACATGCGTGTAATTTCTTTCCCACAGATGGTATATACTCTCACAAAAAAGTCTGCAGTAAGAAATCAACCAAAGTTGCAGTCCTGTCCAAAACCTTGAAAAAATCTGCAGGCAAAGCTGGAGCCAAGTTTGCAGCTGCGACGATAACCTTGGCTGCAGACTTTTTGTAGAAGAATATATGCTGGATGTAACTAAAATTGTTTTAAAACTTCACATGCAATCAATTATCTGAGTTGAAAAATCTAAAAATAGTTCTAAAACTATAATCTAAACAGCCTTTTTAGCACTTCTTACATATAACAGGGAATGAAACCTCTTAGATTAAAGTTATTTTAGTGGCGCCTAAGTTATAAAGCTTACACCGCAAGAACAAAATCCCATGAACACTTATAAATCGTAATTACATCGGAGAAAATTTTCTGTCAGTACTAATATGATTAATTTTTTCAAATAAGATTTCAACATTTACCATTTAAGAACTAAATATTTATACATACATTCCAATATTTTATGTTGATTCTTATTTACATGAACAAGCTTATAATTCAAATAACATTTTATGTCTTATCAAAAGTTGACTTAATGAGTTTATTCAGAAAAACTTCCTTGGTATAGTAGGGTTTTTAGGTCTACTTATTAGGCATAGTCATTAGTTTAAGTTTACATCAATTAAATTCTTGTTAATCATAATTACTTTATACAATCATTTAAATCATGTTTATTGAAAATATTTATTAGCTATATTAATCAAGACTTTCATTCTGTTTCAGAATTTGAGGTGATTGTGGGTAGTACTTAACGCAATAAAAACAACGTTAAACTTCTAATTTATCTCACAGCTACAATGGGGAGCTCGGAGAGGTCAGTATAAATTAAAAAATTTAAATATCATTTGATAATTTATATCTTCTAGCAAAATTCATAGTTCAAACTATGTATTCAGTGATGAACATTTTTGGCAAGATCACAGTTTACGTAATGCATCTTACTCCCTCGCTCTTTCAGCTCTTTGTGTCTTTGTCTCTCTTTCTCTCTTTCTCTCTTTAATTCATTTACTCATAGGGTGCGAACTTTTGAAAATCATCTTAGTAAACTAGTTTCAAGACTGTTAATTTATTGCATCATTCCATAACATAAAAGTACACTTTCCAGTTTTTAGCAATGGATGCATATGTTTATATGCATGGGGTGAATTAAAGAACATATTAAAAATATTAATATTTTTATTTTCCTCACTATTCATCATCACTTAATTGAGCACCATCGACAATGTGATATTTGTTTCAATTTATTAGTTTTTGTATACTTTCGACCGCTTAATATTATTGATTTCCATGATACAAAACACTGTATATTACTTGGTAATTAAAGCATTTTCTGCGTGCATTAATTTTAAATAGCCTTATTGTATTTTAATATTATGTATTGTGTTTTCATTTATTTTCTTTCAGCTATGACGTATATAATAAATGTTTTTTACTGACTGCTACAATAAATGTATTCATTTTATTACTAAAACAAAAGTCTATTACAATCTAATCTTCTCTCTCTCTCTCTCTCTCTCTCTCTCTCTCTCTCTCTTGCTTTCTTTGCAGAATATCATAAAATTAATAATTAGAATGAAACAAAGCTATATTCTTTTTGCGTATTCACAATCATGTCATTCATTCAATTTTTATTGCGTCACATTGTGTGTTCGTATTTAATATGTAATTGCATATTTTCGACGTATTACCTAATGTAAACCACAATCGATCATTTGATACATACTATTACGTAACAACAACGCAAAAGGAACAAGTTCTATTAAATCAAGATGTCTTATAATTAAAAGACGGATTTATGTTAAATAACTACTAGTATAATTATAGATGAAACAATTAGACATCTGTTGCAGATTATTGCTTCTAATATTGCATAATTTAAATAAAGAAATATTAACATGTGGGATATCACTGTTATAACATTAATAAATATATAAGAAATTTCAAATTTTTTATGACTGTTTATATTATGTATATATATTTTTACCTTTATTAATTATTTTTAATTTAAAAAAAATTTTAAATAAGATTTTTTTTTTAGTGTTTGAACTAAATTCTTCTACGTATTTTTTTATGCGTATTAGGCAACTTAATGACATTGGCTGCAAAGTAGTATGTAGTGCCCTTATCGCAATTTTTTTCTAAAATATTTCCTTTCACCTGTTCGCGACCTGGGACCCGCTGACTGGATCCCAAGTACAAATACATAGCCAATTAAAAAGAAGAAGAAGAAGATTGATTTAACTAACTATTCTTCAGTAATTTCATTTAAAAATAAGATGAGCTCTGAACTGCTTGAGTATTATCAGGGTATAAAAGATGTTATAATAGTTAGTATAAGGTATACTGTTAGCTACTATTCAACTTGCCACGTAAAAATTATTGTTGTTAATAGTCATAAGTCTTTGTTTTTCTGTTATAAAGGGGTCACGCGCGATGAATTGATTAAATAAATAAATAAATAAAACAAATAAATGATCTTTTCATATAATAATACTTTAATGAAAAAGTAAATCTATATAGATATAATAACTATATGGGATATCAAGAAGTAAATAAATTTAATTTTTTTAGGTACGAAGAATCTTCTGCGTACAAAACATCATCGGCTTGCAATGTCCAAAAACTTGCAGGTGATTACAAATAAAATATAAATTAGTTCTTATGAAACACGATATTTTAACTAGCTTAATGTCAAACTTCAGATTAATACACCACTTGTTTGTTCTCATCTCTTTTATATGCAGTTAGAAATAAGATTGTCAATAATTAAACATAGTGTTTTTTTTTTTCATGGAAATATCAGCCATGGTTCCAGCTCGAGTTGTCCTGTACATGCTTTCTTTTTCTGGTTTTGTCGTATCATTTATGATGAGAATGGATATAAATATTGCAATGGTATCAATGGTAAAATATCAATCAGCTAACGATTCAAGTCTAAATGTAACGCAAGCAGCTAGTTGCTACCCTAATCCTACACCCAATGCAACGATGCTGGCGATGGATAGTAATACTGATTCTAAGGTAATAATTGTTTACTTTAAATTATTATTTTTATTACTGATTCTAACGTGATAATTATTTACTTTAATTTATAATCATTATTAATTATTCAGAAATAATAAAGAAAATTAACAATATAAAAGAATTTGAAATATTTTGAATTAAATTAAATAAAGTAAAATAACACTTTTATTTAATAATTTAATAATTCATGTAAAAAAGTCGGATTTTTCATTTCCCACTTACATGAAAATTAAAGTAGATATGTAGTCGCTACGACCTTTAAATGTATGCTTTGGAAAATACGTTTTTTTTTTAAAGAATTTGAAAAATTTTAAGCGTTTTTATTTTTTCTTAGATAACGAAACAATGCCTATGCAGAGGTTTAACTTATTGAAAGTTATTAAATGTTCTTGCGCAAAGGAAATTGTAAAAATGAAAAAAATGATTTTGAGATAAATAACTTTAACGACTTTGTATTACGGTCGTTAAATAAAAATGAGTAAGTCATTTTTACACTGGGATAAGAAGTATAAAAAATTTCAATGTATTACTTCTAAATACAAGGGTTATGCAATAGATAAAATATTTATCATATTCTAACCAATGAAGTGAAAAGTCGAAAAGAATTTGCTAGAAACAATTTTCTAAAAAGTTACGTATTGGACAAAATTATTTGACGTACAGTAATATATAACATTAGATGTAATGAAATTCATTTATGTCCAGTCGTCAATATTAAAATATTGCACGGTGAAATTTATGTAGGCATAAATATAAAAGAAGTAGGTTCTAAACATAGAAATTTTAAAAATAATTAAATTATTTTTTTTTGCGTCTTCGTCAAAATAATACCTAATATCAAAAACTATTGATTGAAATATTATATCATAATATTAACCAGTTAACGAGGTATATGACGCATAACTTATACTTCCATTTTTCAGTTTTTTTGAATTTTTGTACAATCATCTTAAAATTGATTAACTTTAACAAAGATCAGATTAAAATAAAATATTTCTTTTTTTCCGTGAGCTACAATCTATCTTAAACCCAATGTAAGTCACAAAAAGGTAAAACAATGAAAAAATCTTATAGCGGGATTCTTAATTTGAAGTTTAATAAAAAATCATATTAACACGGATTTTGGAGCGACTATTGACTCAACCATTTCATACCGTCGGTCTTAACGGGTTAATGTTTGAAAGAGAGTTAACATCTTGTAAATTAATAAATAATTTAGAATTATTGAAGGCTTCTGAAAATATTTGTATTACAAAATTCTATTTCTAATTTTCTATAGCAAAGAATTTTTGTGTATTTTTATCTCAACAATTTAAGTCAACTTTTGTATGGATAACTAGAAATAAATAAGTATAAAATAAAAAAAAACATATTATTTTCTTTCAGATTTTGGTTAATATAAATTAAAAACTATACACATACCTATATGAAAAATATTCAAATCAGATTCTAAAAATTCTAGTTCATTCTGTAATTGATCGACTTATAAAATTTTATAATGAAATTGATCGGTTCTGATGCAGCCAATAGCGATAAGACAATGCGAGAACTGATTTTCCCATTGTTTTAAAGCGTTTTCTTACTTGCTGTATCGATCCTTCCGAGAAACATAAATATGAATTTCGTATCACGTGTGAGAATCAGGGCGTTATGCTAAATGAGGCAGCTCAATTTCATACCACTAAAAATCGAGTACTCATTACAGCAACAATTTTCCAAATATACTTGTGTTCCAGTTTACAAATATGTTAAATGAAGTTAGTGACGAGTAGTCATTAATTTTTTTAAGGAGCTACATTATTCTTGTGACATTACCAGCAAGATATATTGAATTTCTTTTGTATTAAGCATCTGCGCGAGATTTGAAGCTTTTATAAACTTTTAGTAATTAAATATTTACGAACTGATACGCACTTATAGTATCTTATATTGATTTTTCAATGATACGCCACTCATTGTTACAGGCGGAAAAAGGAGAATTCGACTGGAGCCCCGCCATTCAATCGACAATAATTGGATCATTTTACTGGTGCTATATCTTATCCCAAGTAGTCGGTGGTGTACTTACTCAATACTTCGGTACAAAAACGGTCTTTGGCGGATCGCAATTGCTCACAGCCATTTGCAGCTTATTAATTCCAGCCGCCGCTGAATTTCATTATGGAGCAATAATTGCCCTTCGTAGCATTCAAGGAGTCGCTAGCGTAAATATGAGACACCTTATCTTGTTCTTTGTTTTTTCTTATATCCTTTTAATTTCTTTACTCTGCAAAAACTGCGTTCTGGATTGTTGGATTGCTCGATTTCGAGATAAATCCTCGATTATGGTAAATATAGGGCGTAGTAGAGCGAAGATCTATAAATTAAAAATCTCATTGAAAATATGCAAAGAATGTGTTGGTCGAGACGCGCTACCCTTGTTTTTTTTTTCTACTACATAGGCTTAAGATTTTTATGTGTACTTATAGTCACTGAAAACTCGACCGCTCTTACAAAATTTATCGATATATATTTTTCTATACGACCACTTGAAACGATCGCTATTAAATTGAAGAAAATATTAAGGTCGTTAAACTGAAAATGGCTAGAAAAGGCCAGATAATGAAAGTTTTAATAAACCACAGGGTTTGACGTGGCCTGCTATGTACGCCATCGTTGGACATTGGATACCCATCGTGGAGAGATCTCGCTTCATGTCTTCCTTTCAAGGTAATAAAAAATTGCGTTAGGAAACATAAAAAAAAAGATGATTTGTTATATTCATTGTTAATTTATTGGTAATGCTAAACTGAAGTTCGTGTGTTACAGTGAAACTTCAATACTATGATTATCTAAAGAAAACAATTTCTCCTTTCTAGAACTCTTTTAACTTAAGCCTACATAATAATAATTCATATTTTTCCAATGAATTTTTCTTATTCCTTGTGATTCATTTCATTAGTATGCACATAGCTTACAGATACATTATAACCTCACCTTCATGATTTGATATTCAAGTTCTTTCAGCCTGCTGCTTTCGACGGGTTATAAGAAAGAAGGATAATTATCATTATTTTTTAATAAATTTAAGTGCAGACAGATAAAGAGAGAAAAGATAATTGAATCAAATGCGCAATTATAATTACGGAAAATGTTCAATAACTGTCGTTTATTCAAATAACAAGAAAATATGAGTAAGAAAATGTAAACATTGATTGTTTTTCCATCCTATTTTCTCACTTTATCAGATGCAAATATTCAAAGCTTTTCTAACCGCAGAAAAAAGAATTAATAAATATTTACTATTGCATTTACAGTTGTTCTAAGGGCAGCTTTTGTAAACTAACTCGAGTGATTCAAATTATTTATTGGAAATTCGAAATTTGCTCCTGTACTTTCAAAGTATAGTCTTAAACAGTCACTAAACAAAGTGCAAGTCTTACTTAAGATTCTCAAATACTCAAAATTTACTTACAATTTAGTTCTTCATTGTACAAACACTCTATTTACATGGAATAGTTCAACAGAGGACCCACTGAAATTTCGTCCAAATATCCAATTTATATCCCTGTTGTCTTTTTTTTTAATAATCCTAAAAGATCTGTGGTATTTTTATCAGACAAAATCTAAAAGTCAAATATATTATATATTTGTGGATAATTATATTAAACTTTGTCTGTGCAACTGTTAGTCGCTTATCTCGTATTTATTTCCATTATTTACATTTATGATCCCGTTAGATGCTAATCGATGTATGACGTGAATCTCTAGTGTGTTAAAAAAAAAACACATGTGAAACATGAAAAGTCCTTGTTGTCGATCGGCACAGAATACCGTAGGACTTACTCGCGTATAGCCTATTGTCAGCTTTTTTTTCAACGATAAAAAAATTTCACTCTGCTCATGCGCAATATCACGATGCACTGAATTCAACCCTGACGCGTTAAATACGGGGATAAGTGTCGGTAATGATTCTCGTCTGGCGTATCAAATAGCCCGGCGCAACTCGAAAAATAAAAATACCGCTCTAACATTTCTTTCTTGGTATCGTAAAATGCTGATTTATGAAAATAGCGATGAAAAATTCTTGCGAACCTCGCGTATCGCATTGTCAGTATGGTTTCGTTCCATATCGAGTGGGAAGGGAGAAAATAATAAATACGGCGTAGAACGATACTAGACTCAGAGGAAGATCGTTATGTGAAATTACATATGTTATACGTGCACGGGTGTGTACGTGCAGGAGCGTACGTGACCTATAGTATGTTGATATCATTATGCTAGCTGCCCTCGCAAATTCCTTCGTGGATGGAGTAGCTCGTATAACTGGGCAGTGCATGGTCACATTTATATATTGGGTGACGTCTTGCACGTCGCGTTAAGTAACGAAAGGTTTTCGTTATAGATAGTGAAAAATGATCGGATATCTCAAAACTATACCTAATGAATATTCTCGGATTCTTCGTCACGAAGAAAACTCAAAGCTACAATAATACTAGGCTACTATCATGTTAATAGCCTAAGAAAGCCATTCTTTTTCCGGGAAATTTGCCGTGCATATATATACGCCAGTACGTCACTGCTACCATCCGTATACTAAAATCGATAATAAGCAACGGTCAATTATACAGTAATGGCTTAAAAAATTGTACTGTTTTAATGGTAAATCTAAAATGAGCTGAGTTTGTTTGATTTATGACCGCAATCATACATGCACGAGTTCAAGAATCAATTATGGCTGACGACTCGTAAAAGGGAATGAGCTGGCAGTTTTCATTAGATGTGATCATAATTGTTTCATAGGCTACAGGAATTTTGAATGTTTCTGTATTTGGAATGAAATAATTTGCTAAAGCATTCATCGAATAACTTTTCCAAGAGAATCGTCAAGTTTCTCGCTTCGCTGGTCAATCGAATTGATATATATTGGTGGGGAGCGAAAAAGCATCCCCCTGGAAACGTTAGGCACGATTTCCAACCGAAACAAAGAGAAAAAGCGTCATCGGCATCACTCGAGTTAGCGAAACGAAAGGAAATTGAAGTATTTTTTCTGCGCTTGATTTTATTTGCTTTTTTCACAATGACTTTTAGTTTATTATCCCAGTTCGAGTAGCAGCAGCATACAGACAGACGGCATACGAGTGACCGAATTCATGCAGTATTGTGCACACAACTAAATTGAGATGAAGATATACTCATCAGTGACCGCTCAACAGCATGAGAAAGGCCGAGTATACTTTATCAACTATTTATTATCATGGCCGCGATTAATTTGAGTTTTACTATGCGCAACAATTAATTCGCGACAATTATCGGATCATAAATCTAACATTTTCTCCTTTGAATACTTTATATATGTATTACTCGCGAACTCACATGCTTTACTTTTAAGCTGTTATTTAAGTTTTTAGCAACAAGTATATAAGGTTCCTATTATCGATTAATTCAATATATTAATTTTAAGATCGTTATTTACAGGTATAGAAGTTTCATTGTCCCACTCACAATTCCATCACTATTTCATCCTTTTCTAATTTAGTCAATTAATTATGGCGTTCGAATAATCATTTTTCGACACAATAATTTTACGCACCATCTTTGTCACATAATCATTAAATAAGGTATATTATGTAATGTGAAACAAATTATTTTCGGCATTATGACAGACGAAATGAAAAGATAGTCGGTACCTTGAAAACACGAGCTTTGATCAAAATATTATTTTTCGATTATGAAATGACTAAGTATTTGAAAATGCTCAAAAAGCAGACTAGGTTTTGACTTGTGGAAACGCCTTTTCCGGTGCTAATCGGATATTTAATCGTATGAAAATAGTCGATGATAAAAATTAAAAATTTTCAAATGAAATTTTTCGTTGAGTTTGAGCTTATGATATAACATTACTTAAAACGTGGTTTATTTTAGCATTATACTTGACTTGGCGCTCGTTCAATTCTGATCTCGATAATCAACGGGTGCACTTAATTACAGTCAAAAACCGTAATCAAACTTACTTTATACCGTAACCGACGCATTATTTATGAATCAATGAATATATATTTAAAACGAATCTAAAATTAACGAATTTAAAATTATTAGTCGACTATTTTCATTTCCCTAAATGCTGGAAAAAGCTTCATTGCAATTCAGAATCTAGCTGTTTATCATAAGAATCTGAAAGTTTTTTGAACATTTTTAATATTGAAATTTCAACCAGAATTGTCTTAAAGTCGGTGCAAGAGAGCTAATGTACTTTACTTAGTACGAAGCTTTTCATTTCGTTAAACTATATATTATATCGGATGAAGTCATATAGCTTGCGTTCTATTCGTTCTGAAGCACTTGTACGATATTAGCAGATCGTCGATCTGTGAAACTTTTCCAGTTGGTCGGTACCACGAAATCCATACCGATGTACCGCGTTAAGAAATACGCTAAGATGTATATTAAGAGGTCGGTCGAGAATTTGCTAAATTGCTCGAGCGAACAATGATAATTCAAAAAGTAGCTCGCACCAACTTTTGAAGTTTCACAGGCCGGACGCCCATAGGTTCGGTGTTGCGTAACCTGCACACACACGGCATTGCGCAATTATTTAAATGGACTCGCACATGTAATGCCGCGCGCGCGCACGTTTTAAAGTCGTGTATCCTCGTTGTTCTCTTGCCTTAAAGAATTAATCATGAGAGAATCATGCTCGTAATACCTTCGCTGCATCGATGCGTATATTCGCGGGCTTGGAGTGCAAACAAGCAACAAAAAAAGAAAAAAAAAAAGAGTGAGTGAGAGTGAGACTGAGAGAGATAGAGAGAGAGAAAGAGCTATGTAGTGCGGATGAAAGAGAAAAGAAGCAAAAAGAGACTAATGAAGCCCTGTATCATTTTTTAAATGGCATTGCAGAGTTCACGCGAGTGTCTGGAGAGTCAGACGTCTGTCTCTCTGTCTGTCGTTCACCCACAATCCACAATCCACAATCATCATCGCTTATCAAATGTGCAGGCGACGCACTCACACCCTCAGCAGCAGCGGCGGCAGCGGCGGCGGCGGCGGCGGCGGCGGCAGCAGCGGCGGCAGCGACAACGGCAGCGGCCCGCAGCAGAGCAGAGGAGAGAGCCCCGAGGCGCGTTACACGCTCTTGACACTCGCTCGATCTGTAGCGAGAGCTGCGAGAGATAAAGAACGAGAGAAAGAGAGAGAGAGCGAGCGAGAGCGAGAGCGAGATAGCGAGATAGCGAGATAGCGAGTTGAGCGTTGAGCGGACGATGACGCGAAAATAGAGCTCGGGTGAGCGAGACCATCTCATCTCTTAACGCCTAGATATTCTTCTGTCGTTGTGCAGGGTTCAGCTTCGGGATCGGGATCACTTATCCGCTTGGGGGCTTTCTAATCGCCCACTTTGGCTGGCGGGTGGTATTCTACACGACCGGGAGCATCGGCCTACTCTGGTGCATATTCTGGTACTTCTTCGCCTTCGACTCGCCCGCCACACACCCAAGGATATCGACTCAAGAGTTCCAGTACATACAAGGCAGTATTGGCACTGTGGCGACAGACCTCTCCGAGGTATGCGCGTCATAAGAATGGAGCACACGCTCCGCACTACGATAACAAACGCAAAAGCGCTACTAAAGTCCGACGCATTCCGGACGGAGCTAATTAATGCGATCGAGCAAAAAAAAACAAAAACAAACGATAGACACTGAGCAGAGACCCGACAACTATTTAGCTGGGACAAAAAGATAATTCCTTAACGAATCGATTGCTTCTGGCCTGCGACAGATATATATATTCGAGCTTTCATTTCAAACTGCACTAACAGCGGTGCACGCTCGAATCCCATTCTTCTATTCTCTTACTTTATTATACTGTACCTTCGTACACACGATTGTACAATTATACCTTTTTAACGCAGTCCAACGTAGAGCTATCGTATACAATGATTAATTTTTTTCTTTTTTTTAATTCAATTTTTTGAGAAACAGATAAAAAGATTGAATAAATGCGCAGGGAGTGTCTGTACCTTGGAAGTCGATCCTGACCTCGTGGCCGGCATGGTCGATAGGCATCACCACCTTCGGGAGAATTTGGGTTCACTATGTTTTCATTACCGCCGGGCCCATGTATATAAAAACTGTGCTTGGTCTGGGAATTCAAGCTGTAAGTCTTCTACATGGGCATCGTTGAATTATTCTATATAAATAAGGATAATCATGATGTCAATGATAATCAATCGTATATTTGTAATATGTTTCTAAACATCGACATACCTTTCAATCGTAGAATGGAGTCCTTTCTGGCGCACCCTTTATCTGTAGCTACTTCAGTTCGGTAGTCTTCTGTTACATTGCGGATTTGCTCGTTAGGAAGCAAATGCTCACACTGACGAACGTACGAAAAATATTTACCGCAATATGTAAGTCAACAGCGAGATAAAGGACCGAGCGCCCGACTAGATTAAAGCATGACATGTGTTTAATTGTTTGATGTATTTTGCAGCTCAGGTCATTCCTGGAATTTTGGTCCTGCTGATTGGATATTTGGGCTGTAGTATAGTTCTAGCCTTGGTAGTTTGGTTCATAGCTGTGACGCTGATTACTGCTGCCTACGCAGGAGCAATGGCTAACATAGTTGATATCGCTCCCAACTTTGCGGGTAATTCTTCTTTTTTTTTTCTTCTACTGTACTTTTTGAGTTTCGCAAAAGAAATGATGCAATTATACTTAATTGAACTTCCGTTGTTTCGCCAGGTCCTGTATTAGCTTTCGCACAAACTATTCATATGACAGCCAGTTTTCTCTCTCCGATAGCAGCTGGTCTGCTTACACAGGAAAGCGTAAGTTGCAGTGCTATATTTTACATAAATTGTACCAAATATCAGTGGTTCAATTTTATTTAAACGACATTCGTTACTGTGATAACAATGACATGAAAAATTTCTGCAACAGCAAACATTGGAGGCTTGGAGAAAAGTCTTCGGTGTGACGGCCTGCGTCGCTTGCGGTACTTACATCGTCTACCAAATATTCGGTACAGCTGACATCCAAGCTTGGAACTATCCCGACCAGAAGTATCCGCAGTCGGTCGCCGAAGATTCCCAACCACTCAACGACTCACCGAGTCACAAGACAAAGATCGTCATCAGACGACCAAGCAATCATTCCGTTGGAGTATAGTATTTTTACGATTAATTATCTAATGACATACTGCTACATACCGTGCTGCCAGCAGCGCCTTTGCATTCTGTTCTTCCATGGTCCCCCCTTTAGTATCTCCCTTTTATTGGTTATCCACTCCGACACCCTCTTAACGCAACCTCCCACCTCAGCACAAAGATATATATATGTATAGATATATATATATTACACATGACAGAACTTTATTTACACGGCGAGCAGCAATATAAACGACGAAAACTAAGGAAAAAAGAAATAGAGAGGGAAGCGTTTGCTAATAAACAAAAATCGTGCAGTTTTCGAATGAAATCGTAGTGCCTGGCTCTTCGTCTTTATGTACGCGTTATATAATCAAAAGAAGTTAGATGGGACGATCAGCAACTTCGAAGGATCTTTGAAAAGAAGCAGCAGTGTGATACTTCATATTCGTTTGTTCGATTGCACATAAAATTATAGAACAATGAAAGATATAGCACACGTATGACTTTTTTCCATTCGGCCGTTTTTCCGTCTCTTTCATTTGTGATAATAAAATTACAATTACATTTTTTATCGTAAGGAAAAATGAATGGAAAATTATATTTTAAGACCGATACGATCTGAAGGATTCCTTAGTCTTTTACTACATTTAACTCTATAAGAACTAGAATTGTAAAGACTCGAACTTGAGAAATTCTAATTGACGTTGCGTGATATGTATATGATATTTTGTAATTTCCTGAACATTTCTATGAACAATGTATACCATTTTTAGCGGAAATCTTACGTTAGAAATTTAAATAATTATATTCTAATGTCATTGTGTGCATGACTCCAGATCTCACATATAAAATTATATTTAAGCACTATTTCTAACTTGTGACGTACATTCGGAGAACAATTTATTTACAGAAAATTGTTTTTATTTTAACAGGGAAAAGAATTATGCGCTAAGCTTTATAAATATAAATACTTTAATACTATTATATGTTTTCTTTTTCAATACTGTATTTGTACAACTTAATCATTGACATTTATTTTGTCATTTTATAAAAAAAAAATGTATAGTATGAGTGCCTTGTTGACTATAAAGAATTTCACACTTACAAAATCCTATTGTATAAGCACATCATAACTGTGAATAAAAATTGAATGCAGACTAACTAATAATCTACCTTAAGAATTTTTGTGTGTTATAAAGGAGAAATAGCAACGAGTAAAGTGATCGTGAGCGAGAGAAAGGGAGAGAGAGAGAGAGAAAGAGATCACGAGAGAGCGAGAGAGTAAGCGAGCAAGAGTGAGAAAGATGCACCTGCATCATTTTATTGTATATATGTTTATTCATGTTACTCAAATACTAAATAGTTTTAAATACGACAAATAAATTATCCCATTAACTCTTTCCAAACACCTTTCTTATTTTCAATATGCCCAAGTAGATGTTGATAACCAAAGTGAGCATATTGCGATTACCGTAAGTAACAGCAGAATAAAACATACGGCGATAGTAATCGCTAACGACTGTTCTTACTGTGGACGCACCCAAATAGATATTGATTTATTACATATATCGCGTCTGCGTATTTTAAGAGGTGACCTTTACGAAGAGTAAAATGCATGCCAAAATTTGCGAATGCAAACTCTATCGATTTTAACAAAAAATATTACGTAAGGAAATTATACTAGACAGTTGTACTTTAATTATGTTATTATTTTATTTATTTCTTTATAAAAGTCAACTGTATGTGTGTTATAACAATAAAACAAATGTTTTTTTCTTTCTTTTGTATTATTATGAATTATTGTAAAAAAATTTTTATTTATATGCTATACGCTATTTTCACTGGTTAGATATGACACAGATCTTTTTACAAGCTAAGTAATTGATCGATAAGTCGTGGCAAACTTTCAAAACGTGACTAACTCAGAAATCGATAGAATGCTAGATAAAATGTTGACAATGACTGTTCCCGATGAAATTAATGGAGCGTAAGTAAACAACTAACTTTAACATCAAATTTAGTTTTTATCGCACCTGAAAAAATTTCAGTAAACTTGATATCGTTAAGGAAAAAGGTACTTAAACGATGAAAAACTATCAGAGGATGCTTGTCGCGGAGCAAAGTTTCTAATAAACAAATTTCAAATAATCTGTCACGGTTTCGAGCAAGATATCCGCTCGACGGCAAAGGAAAACAGGAGATCGGGCCCGGCGTGCGAGCAACGTAATTTACAACACAGATAGGCCGACGGTGGCAGGTAAGCGAGCGATAGAAGCGCGCTGTTTCGATAGTTTACTCGCACGCGTATACCTACCGAACCTACCGGTGAACACTTTAGGTATGCGTCGATCGGTAGTAAAATTATTTTTTTGTTATACGAATAGGTCGTCAACTCGATCGATGTAAACAATTATAATTTTGTTAATGGATAGATCAATCATTTTCAACCAGGACGAATAAAATAACACCTGGTGTATTTTTCACAGTTTATCGAAGGCTGCGATTATTATTGATAAAGTTATTCCCTTTGACACGCGAAAGACACGGATAAAGCTCGAACGCAATAGTCTATATACCTATATGCTGCTTTTGAAATCTATTGGGTCACGTACAATTCAATGTTTCTGTCGAATCATCTTGTATTTTGAAAACAGCTGAGCTCATCCGAATTCACCAGGTCTCACTTTCTTTATGTTCAACGATTGTATTATACGCGTGTAAGAAAAAATAGTTTTGTACATATATACTATTTAAATATTTCTAAACAAAATAATCCTTTACGGGGATGCAGTCGTGGATGGCAATTAACTCGTGAGCTTGACAGTATAATAACGCACGGAGCTGTTACATAAAACCCGCAGCTAATACGGTAGCTTATCGTTCAAAGTCTGCAGCACGACAGCTCTCATATGCAAAACCAATTTATCACTCGATATGTTGGACACATAAATGAAATATCGCGCGTGCCTATACGCACACCAGAATTACAAAGAATCTTGAAACCACTAACTTAAGCTCGCTATACCTGATACTTGACATGCAGCACATACGCAGCTGGAGTATAGAGTCGGGTAGAGCGCGCGAAGGGCAAACTAATCAGGATTTATCGCAGATCGAAGTACTCGCTTAATTAGAAGTAATACGCGACAATTAGTATTAACACGCGTTGTTATATAGACCGGCTGATGAAAGCTGACGCTAAAGAGGAAGGTGGAACTCGTTGCGCCGCCGCAGCGCACAACCCCATTAAAACGCTCCGCAAAAACACTATCGTTACAGCGAATCGATAATATAGCCGCAGTCGCGCGGGTACAGGTTGCAGTGCAGCGACGTGTCGAAAGCAGCGCATGAAATTTCAGCAGCGCTCGCGATAAGCTCGAAGCGATAAAAAAAAAAAAACAAACGTAAGAGTGAACGAAATAGAGAAAGAAGAGGAGGAGGAGGAGTAGCAGTAGATAGAGGTAGTCTGGTGCATCGCAGCTCGTAAGTTTGGATATATAATCGCCGAGTGGCTAAAGAAAGCTTGGTATTAAACCGTAATGGTCCGTATCGTCGAAACGAAGCGGCGCGTCAATGTTGAGCAGCCTCGAAACATTAGCATTACAATAATCTATTACGTCAAGTGGTTGTCGGCGCGCGTCTACATATACATCGTAGGGATCTCTACGGTGTACACAGCTCCCAGGCGAGACTCGGCTCCGGCGCATATTTTGCAAACCAGCTCTCCGCTGCAGAGATAGACAGGCAAGGCACGCGAGAGCTATTATATACATTATCCGGCTGCTGCTGCCGCCGCCGCCGCCGCGGTATTGTAAAAAATTCCTCCTTGGCTCGCATATAATACACACTGGCTCTCCTCGCATAATGCGAAAGTAGTGAAAGGAACACGCCCTGCGATCATAATCATCATCATCTTCGTCATCGTAGCATCTCCTCTCCTGCTGCACCGATGGATCCACGCACACGAGAAAAGTCTCTCCCTCTCTCTCTCTCTCTCTTTTCGCGATCGCGCATGAAATACTTTGTTGCGGTATACACACACGCACACACCGATCTGTAGTGCGAGATAGCGAGGAGGGACTATAGAGAGGGGAACAACAACAAAAAAATGGGAAGAGATGTATAAGCGAAGCTGCGCGCGGTAACGCCCGCCCCAGACATTCCGATCGAGCTTTGTGCCCCGCTAGCGCGCGCTTATGCACTAGTATAGGTATACACGTGTCCGCGCGGGCGCTCCACAATTTGCTCGCACTTGGCGCAAATTTCTATCGCACACCCACGCCGCCGCCACGTGTATATTCCATTGTGTACTTTGCCCCTCTGATCTTGATTAAAATCGCTTTATTTATGGTCCTATATTGCATCGGTTTATAGGCGTGCGCCTGCCTGCTGCACAGCTCGCTATATACAGATGTTCCAATTATCCCTTGTATGCCGCTTTTTTTTTGTTTTTTTTTTTCATCGCTAAAGTACCTCGATCACTTTTTTTCCCCGATCGCGCGGGTACCTTTATGTACCATATACAAATAGTTAAAAGCTATAATATCGGTTACGAAATATCTCTGACCTTTCGCAAATCGCAAGTCGATTTATACGCGCCTTTTGACTGCATAAGTATACACGTGGCAAATCAAACTCTGACTCGGCGCCGCGGCGGCCGCTTCTTCGTTTCACCCCGCCTGCGTCTTAATCATCGGGAATATAATCGCGGCGCGACGGCGAACAACTAACTCATCGCAAGGACTTAGCATGGAGTTATTTTGACACGAGAGCGAATTAAATTATATGCACAATGCCTCGGAGCGATGAGTTTCATCGCGTTATACTTGCGGTTACACCAGGGCAGAATCTTTGGCGAAAGTTGATGTATGAATTTTGTTAGAATATTGCCGCATCCCTTCTCTGACATACATCTAAAAGAGGAGATGAGTTGCGAGACTGTAACACTGGGATTTCCGCCGAAACTGGTTTACTGCTCTCGTGTCCTCGGAAGCAACTGGCGCAGCTTGCGAAGAAAACTGTTAAATCATCGTTATGTCATCCAAAGTAGCTAGAATAGTTTTCATGTATAAGTAATCGTTCGGCCGATGGCAAAGTTTTTGAAAGCCCATTCATATATCACTAATCGTCATTTTATTCTTATTTTTATTTTTTTACTATAATAACTTGCTACAGACGATTGACACTATTGTATTGCTGTAGACTAAATCATCCCCTTTTTTGAACCATCTTGTCGGGTTTACTCACAAATTCAAGATTTAGACTAGAACTTGATAACTAAGGCTTGAGAAGGGAATTTCGGATACCCACCTGTAGTTATTTTCTGTACAAATTTTTTTTTGCTATTGTCATACAAAGATCGAGCTTTCGTACATTGGATATGCTATTGATATATCCATAAAACTACGTTCTTCCAAATATTCAATTTATGTAAATTAATCAAAGAAAGAAATAACAATAATTTCTGATTCGATATTATGACGTATAATATATATATACTCTGTGTTTCACAAATCGGAAGCTGAGTCACACATCCATAAGCTATTATAAATATTTATTTCTCGGTATTTAAAATGAAAACGTTCGATCTACCCTTATAGAAAATGAATGTTAATATCATCATTAAAATTATAAATAATACACCTCGTTAGTAGGTAAATGCCAATTGACGCGGTATTTCTTACGCCCATTAGTATATGATTATCAATCATTCATCATGTTGGAACGTTAAAAGAGAATTTCATATGCAAAACGTTTTTACGTCGATGCTCGTGACATTCATCCATTATACTCGTCGGAATGCTTAAATGTTCTGAAATTTTTTCATTCGAATCACCTCGTTTCGAAAGCTCCCGTCTCCCTTTCATCTTGTAAATCACAAGCGAGACTAACTTTATAAGACATTGTTTAAGATTTTTAAAAGCTTCGCATAACACAGCCCCACGACCTATAGCTATCGCGTCGAAAATTAAACTTGGAAAGTTTATGTTCAAAATTTCGATCGCAAATTGCGCAATGTATACATACATACAGCAGTGCATAGTGTCGAAAGAGGCATTTGCCTGCTACATGAAATTTGACAGTGAGAAAGGGATCGAGAGAGAGAGAGAGAGAGAGAGAGAGAGAGAGAGAGAGAGAGAGAAGAAGAAACGGCGGCAGGAGCGAGGATCCGAGAGTGTAGTGGGAGTCGTACGGGAGTAAAAGACGCAGGTATAGGTGTGTATAGAAGATGCGCGGCTAATAGGCTCCGTGTCTTATGGCTACGTGGAGCGGCGATTCTACGTTTGCGATGAGCTGCCTCTCGCCCCCTCTCGTGATACCCGCCGCTCCGCGCTCTTGCGCTCCTTGGCTTCGCGCAGAACCGCGCGCGCTATAAATTCACACGAGATTCACTCGACGGCTACAATGCATCGACGGCATTGCCAGCTGGTTAATGTTTAGTGCACGCGGAGCCGCGAAAAGTACACCGGACCAAACAAACCCTCGACCGATACACACGCTATAACGCAGCTGTCCTGTTAGCCGACGTTGTTGTACATCTTTATCCCGTAGTCGCCACCGACCTATACGAGCTACCATGGAGATCGCCCTTGCCTTTGTAAGTAGTGCACGCCACTTTGATCTAATTCGCGTTGCGCGCCTATATACACAAGTCGGCTTGTTTCAACAACGCGTGCATCCCTGCATTTTTTTTTTTAATCGGGGAATCATCGCATTATTGCGCAATAGAGGAGCAAACTGATTTTATTTCCATTTCAAGGTTTCGGAATACAGCCACGGATTCCACATAATTGCGTAAGGGATCGCTTGAGCAGCGAGGCTCGAGAAAAATTATTAAATGCATCTCTCCCGTATACACTTAATTATACGCCTTTGAAAATCCACAAAACTTGTCTAGTCTGACACTTTAATACGCGGTTAAGAGCTTTCTACGCGGTTTTGTAACGCCGTTTTTCCTCCGCTCTATGGAAACGCGAGCTTTTTTATCGACTCGTTTGTAAAAATATAAAAAAAGAAAAGAGAAAAAAGAGAGAGAAATAATAATAAAGTTTGGAAATGAGAATCAGTTGATGAGCTGCTTCGACTCAAAGACATCTCGCTATTTCATCTCCCTATTGCAATAATCGGTATATACATATAGGCGCCGGCTTACGTACCCATGACAAATTAGTCGGAAAAAAAAAAGCCGCCGACGCCGACGCCGCGCAGATGCTTGCACTGATATTTCTCCTTTTATTACGCTGCTGACTCTGTTGGCGTGTTATTTAGGTGTTATTGTTGCCGTTTTTGAGCACGATCAGCGCCCAGTTCCCGTACAATCCTCAGCCTCGCTACAACCCGGATTACTACGGACGGCGATACGCCATCCTGAGACAGAATCACGAGCAGAACATCGATGGATCCTACGCCTTTAGGTAAGAACCGCGACACACTCTTTATCCAGTAACCCTAAGGTTGATTCAATAAATATTACGCGCTACAATGCGTACGGGCTAACGGTGGCTTTTTCTACATCGGTCCATTAACAATTAAGTCGTTGTAAAATGCAGTTTGCCCCGGCTCCCCGACGTAATTGCGAGCAAGCATCCCATTCGCGAAGCGATCAAAGCTTTTTTATCTTGCGCTCTCCCAAGAAAAGGTTTTTCCTACACTAAAGCAAATTCCTTTCTGTTTCCAGCTCTATAAAGATTCCTTTTAAAGTAAATAAGATAAATTCTTTTCCTTCAAATCAAATTGCTATAGTTCAAAGAAACGGCCTTTGCTCAGACCATCTGCTCTTCGAACAGTAAAAAGCTTTTATCTTTGGAATTCATTTTCAGTCGACGTTTTCCAAAATTTTATCTAGGACTAGTGGTTTCCATATCGATAAGTAATTATTATTTAACATTGATTTTCTTTTTTCGCGAAGATTAAAGATGATATGAATTAAAGACTGTTTTGACGATTCGCTGTGGAGACAATTCCGTCACTGTTTCAAGAAATCTATTATTTATATTTCATACATTGAAGAAAATTTTTACCGTTGTAACTAATACGCTATTTAAAAAAAATGATTTTATTTCTTAAAAAAGTATATGAGTATATAAATTTTACAAGTTTTACAATGAAGATCATTTATTAAATATAATTTTCTGTCTATGCATTTTAAATAATTAGTATTTGAACAGAAAAAGCACAATAGTACGGATAAGCTCTCATGCAGATGGTTACCTTGTATGTGCAGTTATTATTTTTCGCATCCTTAAACTTTAATGAATACATGTATGTACCTACTATAGTGAGATTTCGTACACAATGTTTACATTATTTCGCGTGATGACTTGCTTCCACGTATTTTCATCGGAAATTGGCAAAATTCTAATAAAATGAATTTAAAGATGTGCTTCGGAAGATTTCAGTTTGTACAATCTTTTATTACTGCAGACGTGTTTACTTGGTATACATGATTTATGATATTTTGCGGTTATAAATTTTACTTTTATAATAGCGGTCATAAAATTTCACACGCTGATCTAAAATATGTAACTCCTAATGAATAAAAATTAATTTTAATCACGTGTTTAATAGTGAATAAAGTCTTCTCACACTTTATATATAATGTTATTACCACTTTATGCAGCTTATTTAAGTTCGCAACCCGATCTAGACATTACGTCTTAAAAAAATATACGATGCATTCAAAATGAATAGAAAATTAATTAAGAAATGGGTAATTTTCAATCATTTCGAAGTAACGTCAACACTTATTTTTCGGTGTTAATTAATTTTGACAAAAAATAGTCGTGGGTAAAAATATACTGCAGATTACGTGAAAAGTATACCCACATAATATGTACTTATTTATTTTCTTTTGTATACAATTAGCAATTATATAATCGCATAATATCCATTAATAAGGAAACAACTACCTCGCATAGCACAGATTATGAAGAAACTGTAAAATTTATTGTTTGATTGATTATAATGCTGCTTCCTTTATGATTTTTTAATTCTGAAAATGTCCATTTGTATTCATGAAGTAGCTGTTAGTAGGTGTTACATCAATGAATTAATAAATTCTTACGTAATCTCAACATTTTTTTATTTCAAAACTTGATAGATTAAAAATTTTTCAATAATTTTTGGCAATTTAGATAATATAGAATAAAGCCATTTCGGCTCGTTTAAAACGGTATGTCAATTGTAATATCTTCTAGCTAGTTCATAGTTCATATTTCCGTCAAACTTTGAATAATTTAAATATAAAAATTGATTATCCTAACAGAGAACTCTATATAAGCTTAATAACACGAAGATTCTGTTTAAAAAAATTAAGCTGAAAATTCTGATCAAAGACTAGTTTTCAAATATTATAAAAATTGAATATCATCAGGCACTTTTCTCTTATGTATTTTAGCCCGTTAAGATCTCGGTTGACGTGGACAAAAATTACAAGTTTTGTTGCTGACTAATCCGTACAAAAGAATCTTTTATTTAAGAACCAACTCGCGTGCAATATTTCTTCGCTACAGTCATTCAAACCTTTTCATGATCGAGGGACAAAAGTAATAAAAACTTCGCCGTGCTGCACAATACATGGTGTAAACAAATGTTGCAGCTACGACACGGAGAACGGGATCTCGGTAGCGGAGCAGGGCAGGCCGGTGCAGAAGGGCGGCCTCGGCCAGGTCGAGGTCGTCCAGGGCCAGTACAGCTACACGGCCCCGGACGGCACGCCGATCCTCGTCAGCTACGTGGCGGACGAGAACGGATTCCAGGCGCGCGGCGCCCACCTACCGACGCCGCCCCCCATACCCCTGGCCATACAGCGAGCCCTCGCCTACAATGCCGCCCACCCCGAGGAGGACCGCGACTACAACAAGCGCTACAACTGATACACCGATCGTCCGACGCGCCTACGTTATGCATTGGCTGGCTGTTGCAGCTCCTCCTGCCGCTGCTGCTGCTGCTGCTCCTGATAACCAAAGCTCTATTACACTCTCTCTCTCTCTCTCTCTCTTATACACATACACATGTGTGTGTGTGTGTGTGTGTATAGCGGAGCGACAACTAGAACTAATCGTATTGTACATCTCCCTCTTCTATTATACCCATTACCATTTACTTATTGTTGTTGAAATTACCCTGTACCCCGCAGTCCCACGTCGAGCAATAAAAAGGCATATTTATACGTATTGAAAGAAAACTGGGCATGTGTGTACAAGTCATTGGAATTATGGACGAACCTCCTCGATATTATAATATGGTATATATATATATATATATATATATATATACCCCGCGTGCGGGCGCCCATCTCGGACGCGATCAACGAGAACAATAGCCTCGATTAGCTGCCGCTGCTGCTGTAGACATGTACATAGGAAATTTGTTAATATAAAGGCGCGCACGCCTACCTATGTGGGTCAATGGATGGCTCATTTTAGTCACCGCGCAGCCATAGCTGCTACGTAGATGTATAGGAAAAAGGTTGCATCCTATCCCCACCCTCCACCACCTGCATCTCCCTCGACACACGTTCAATGTTGTATTCTTAAACTTACCAATTATAAATAGTGTAGATAATGATCTTTCGCACTGAATAGACCTCTTATTCTGCGGCAACCACGCGAGAACCACACAATGGACTTACGCATCTGATATTGCAGCTGCATGTGCCATGTGCTGTCTGCGGTGCACTACGCAGTCTCTCTCTCTCTCTCTCTCTCTCTCTCTCTCTCTCTCTCTTTCTCTCACTCTTAGTCTGTGAGCAGCGCGCGATCCGCACACACCAGCGTGAAATCTCTCTAGGTATTGTGAAAGGTAACGTGTTTATAAACGAACCTCGCCCATTGTCGAGTCATATCGTCAATCAAAACTACCTCGAAATCGGCTGCTGATGCTGCTGCCTCCTCCTCCTCCACCTCCTCCTCCTCTTTGCGCTCACGCCTGATTTTATTCATTCTTTCTCTCTCTCTCTCTCTCTTTCTCTCGACAATATTATTGCTTCATTATGCTAAAACTCTCCCTCGATATATTCAACTAACGCGCCATTCAAGACGAGCCAATATAATTACTATTATGGCCCTATCCGATTCGGACTCGCGCTGCGAACTAGCGCTTGCACAACCGCTGTACGCGGCGCCGACTGCAGCTGGGCCATTTCGACAATAATTCGCGACCGCGCAGCTCCCTATATAACGACTCTTTATTCTTCCCTCCCTCTCTCTCTCTCTCTCTCTTTCTCTCTCTCTTTATTCGCATTGTTCCATTCATTAATGCTCGACTAATGCCGAGACAGCTGGAGAGCCTATAAGTTTCATCACCGAATCTATATCAGAGCCTTTCGAAACCGGATAGCTAATCCCGATGATTCAGATTCCCATCAATGTACTTGCGGCTTGGGAAAAGCCTATGGTGCTGCGATTTTTTCGCGGATAAATGAATGCCCGAGCTTATGAGTATTGGTAAGGATGAGCTGAATATGCGGAATACAAATTTTTTAACAAATGCTTATATTTATCGATCAATTAATATTCTCTGCAAGGATTCGCATAAGAATAATATTGCAGCTGACGTGAAAACATTGAAGCCATTAAAAACATAATAAGAAAGATGTAATTGAGTTACATAGACGTATAATGTATTATTTTGTTATAACAACACAATATCGATTCTAATGATTCAATTTCCACGATTTCGTGTATAATTCATTAGCGATGTGTACTTTACTTTAACCCAATATGAAATTGAGCCGCTATCAGTACTTTCGAATCGTATTTTCTAAATATAGAAAATATTAAGAAATTCTTTACAAGTGGGTTAAAGTATATAGGGTTCAAATAACTTGAAAAATAGGTTAAATATCGATCTTGATGCAAAAGTAAAATTGACAGTCGGCTCCCAATGTCTATTTTCTAAAGCAGAGAATCTATTCAAACACGTACTTATGCAATGCATGCAAGTAAATATTATCATAATAGAAGTAAGTATACCAATAGATTCATCATAATGCATATGTTAGTTGTATATCATAAACCTGCCTTTATTTCTAAAAAAATAAATGTTTCAAACTAGATCGGCAAGTATAAGCCGATGCCGATCATCTCAATACTCTGCTGTTTTTGTTTTACTAGCACAAAATTTGTAGAAAAATCTATAAATAAAGTATTATGCGATCATCCATGTAAGGAATGTTTGAGCAGCACTCAGAACAGAAGCGTTTCCGGCCTGTCCAAATTTTGCATAATAGATAAGAGATTGGAACACTCGGTCGAATGATAATCTTCGATTGCATCGAACGATAACATAAGCGCCATATAAATGACAGCGGATAAGTCGTCTTTTTGTGGACGGAGGGCATCTCTCGATGTTCCAGGCTCCTCCGCTTCCACAGCCTCGACGTAAGCCTTGACGAGCTCGGCCCAGAGATCACAGCTGCTCTGTACGAGGATCGCACTCAAGTCGAGGAAACTCGACCCGAGTCTGACTTTATGCCAGTCTAGCACTCATACATTATCCTTTCCCTCATCCTTAATAAACTCTAAGTACATTATTTTTTTTTTATATAATTTAATTAATTATATATTATATAATTATATTTTATTATCTATTATATAAAAATCGGCATTCACCATATATTTTAAAAATCCACAAGTGATGAGCTGACTAATCATATACCTAAATTATATTCTTTTAATCGTTTAATTAATGAAATATTAAACTAAACATTTAGCGCCGTGCCAGAATCCATAAATTTCAGGCAGAGACTATTTCCGCAATCTTGAAGAAATCGTTTAAGCCTCTGATTGTTCAAAAATAATGCAAATAAGAAATATCGGGCGCTAACTTTACAAATCTAGCTATATATAGGTCTCAGTGCAGTCACAGTAAAGTCCGTATTTAACGATTTGTTAAAAATGTGGATCAATCAATACCGTGCTCTTAATTTCTATCAATGGATAATAAGACGTGTTAAGGCGTGATATACGAACAGTTAGTTGATAGTACATGCGACAATTTTCTTTAAGCCGTTTTTCACCTCGGATTTATTTATTTACTTTGCGCTTCCCTCATAAGTTTTTAATTGAAAAACTCTTTTTACTCTTTTTATTTTCAAATTTTCGTGATATAATTTTGAAATACATATATCGAGTTCGATAACTTGTTTTACAGATCGCAGTATCCAATCGTATGATTCTCCTATCTATGTTTTCCCCAGGACCGAGGGTTTAGAGTTTTACAATGTAATCTCCTGAATATTGGCGATGAAACGCGAAAAGATCGTAGATTTGTTTCTCTTCAATCACATGCCTCTGCCATGAAAGGTCCCGACGATCTTTGCAACCTTATACTTTGCTTCCTCCACCTTCAAATCAACAATTACTATCAGCGACCACGTGATGACGGCCGATACGATCTTCATTCTCTGCAAATGTCTACATCGTCGTTCGTTCTCGTCTTTATTACTTTATACTCACGTTTTGCCGCCGCGCAGCTGGAGCTCCGCGTGTATATAATACATCCGCTGCCACATTGAATTGAATTGAAGGTATCCTTAAACTAATCAAACTCGTTTGCTTCTATTGTTTGTCTTCACGAACTTCAAGTAATTCAAGTACAAATCTTTGGCATCATGGAACCAACCTAAATTCTAACAATAAATATATAAATAAAACTTAAAAAAAAAATACAACCACGAAACAATAAGAAGTAAATAATCGCAATCGAAAAGATAATGAAAATGACCCAATTACCGTCGCTATTTCAAAATGTGCTTGGAGAAACGAACCACAATTTGCAACAGCAAACCGCTCAACAAAACTTCGGCCAGTCGGCTCAGCAGACATCATTGGATCCATTCAATCAGCAAAGTAATCACAACCATCGATTTCACTCTTATAATTAAAAGAATTTTATCGAAACATATTATTTAACTGTATAATGTGCGATTAATGCGCCATCTACCGTTCAAAGTCTATTTTTATTAATTTTGTCTGTTCAAAAGTTAATAGCAATTTTTCGGCATCTGCAATAGGTATTCAAAATTATTTCGCAAAAGGTTTGACGAATTTTTCTTACAAGATAATTGCTTTGTTTCTGCGCTTAAATTCATGAAACCTTTTGCAAAATAACTTTAAACACCGATTGCGGATGCCGAAACTTTGTTATTAACTTTTAAATGCTTCAAATAGCCAAAATTAATAAAGATAGATTTCGAACGATAGATGTCGCATCGATCGCACCGAGTAGCACTCTAAATTACAAATACAAATAATCCGTGTGTGTTGAATTGAATCGTTTGAAACAACGCGAATTGCAGACACTTTGTCGCTTGGCAGAACGGGCCCGATCGATTATGGAATGCCAACAAGTGGCATATTCGGGAATCCCCAGCAGCAGCAGCAGCAGCAGCAGCAGCCGCAGCCGCAGCCGCATCAGCAATATCCCCAAACGATGTATCCCTCGTATCCAACGGCGAATCCCTGCATGCCGCCCTCGTGCTTCGGCAATAACCAAGGGAGCGTCGGCCTCTTGCCGCAAAACGTTCTCGACCAAATTCGCGCCTGCACGGCTGCAACGACGCCGATATACATTCTGCCGAGTGGATCGAGCCTCGGCAATCAGATGCCGGTTTGCCTGACATCGAACATCCCACCACCTTGCATGCCCTATCCCGTGATGCCCGTACCGATCTATCAAAACTTCGGTAAGCCGCAACTCCGCATCTCTGCGCTCAACCCTCTATATAAGTGTATCCTCGTGGAAAATCCTCGACTTGTCCAATTATCGCCAAAGAGTCGCGAGGCAGAGATACCGAGTGCCGATGCCCGACCGAGAGAGGCCGAAACTTCAAGACCGCTGATTACAACGACAGCCGCGTCAGCATTGGCGACAACGTCAATGTCAATGGCTGTAACGGCGAGTCCAACTTCGACTCGTGGGTGGATCATAGGTGCAAGGAAACCTCCGAGGGCGCGGTCTGCTCCAAGAAGAATTGCCCGGCTTCGATCCAGCTGCAGGCTATGATCTCCCAGCTCCTCGGCATCCAGGGCATCGTTCCCTCCGCCATAACGCGAATGCTACTCAAGAGGATTCCCAACTCGAACATCAGGGACTCCATCGCCGAGACCATGGAGCGGGCTGCAAGGTCATTAAATTCTCTTTCGTCCGTTTAGATGGCCCAACGATCCTCGCGCCGTATACACGCGTATAAAATACCGGGTGATATATATATATATATTATATGTAAATGGGAACTGCGCAGATGCATAAAACAGCTGACGAAGGAGCAGCTGATGCAAGAGTCCAAGAGCAGCAAAGAGGTAAACGGACTGATCGGCATCTACCTGACCTCGGCCTCGACCATCCCCAGGATCATACCCATCCTGACGAGTGTCCAGCTAAAGTGCAACATTCTCAAGGCCATGATCGAGAGTCAGATAAGCGCGCGGATCATGGAGACCCAGGGCTGGGGATCGGAGAACCCCGAGCCTCTGGACACCCTCCTACTCGAGCTCAAGTCCGACGATGATCTCAGACAGATGCTCGGGGCGCTCAGGGAGAAGGAGTGCGAGGAGCGGGTCAACATGAGCTTCGCCGCGAGCAGCACGCAGAGGCGCCGATCGGAGTCGAGGCTGGTCAATTTCCAGGGGAAGATCGGCCAGATCGAGAACGAGATGCAGAGACGACGCTCTTTGAACGTATGTCCCCCTTTCCCGAGCACAGAGTTCTAACAATAACACACTGACCCTCAATCCCTGGTGTGTGTCGCGATCCGTGTCGTTCGTAAAGTATGCGTACAGTCTATTTGATCCCTTCGATTCACTTTTAACGGTAAATCCAGTTACCCTACAAGTCTATTGTGCTTGTACGTCGATAAAAATCTAAAATGAAACAAATTGATTTGCAAAATCTCGTCACTTCTATGAGCCAAGTACCCGGAAATGAATTCTGTATACCCTTAGGTAGTTTGAAGATCAAAACTTGATTAACTTTATTAGGGTCAGGCATTGAGTGAAAAGTTCGCGGAAAAGCACTTAGATAACAACTGTAATCCATTTGGTGTCAGTGACTCACCGGATCCTTTCACAGACATTCGTGTGCTGAGACCGAAAAAACTAATGCTTAAGCCACACGTTGGCAGTCCGGAGACTACTTACGCAGAGCCGACTAGACAAAAGCCGAGCATCTGTCAACCCAAAAGTGCAAATCCTCAAAAAATTTCTTTTGCAAGTGTGAAAACCTGTGGTGAAGATGCCGACGGGTACCATAACATCACTTTTAGCCCTTCCTTAGTTAAAACCTCTTATCAACATCGATATATCTTCATTTTTAGATATGCAGAATGCCCTGAAAATTTAAAGCCTGAAAATGAAGATTGTAAATGCAGTAATAGTTATCTAGCATACGTGTCAAACGAAAAGTTAGAAAAACCGGAAAGCTCGAATTGTATTAACCAAACGGAAAAAATAGTTTCTTGTCCTTGCACTTGTGAATGTACCATCAAAGAAAAATAATAATGTCTAGTAAGTAAATTTTGCAGTATGATATTTAATTCATGTAATAGTTATTTAATATTTACATTGGAAATATGAAAAAAGTACAAGTTAATAACAATCAATATCTAATAAAAATATAATTAAGCTACTTTTTAATACATTTTATAATTTATATATATATTATAGAGCCATTCGGAACGGAATATGAATGGACTTGTGGCTTGGGAAAAAGTCTATGGCGCTGATTTTTTCACGAATAAACGAATGCGGAGCTATTGGTAAGGATGCGTTGAAGAAGCGGAATACAAATTTTTTAACAAATGCGTATAATTATCGGTCAATTAATATTCGCTGCAAGGATGAAAAACATTGAAAACATTAAAAACATAATAAGAAAGATTTCACTGTGATACATAAACGTATAATGTAATATCTTGTTATACTAACACAGTTTCGATTATAATGATTCAATTTCCACGATTTCGTGTATAATTCATTAGCGGTGTGTACTTTACTTTAACCCAATATGAAATTGAGCCGCTATCAGTACTTTCGAATCGTATTTTCTAAATATAGAAAATATTATGAAATTCTTTACAAGTGGGTTTAAGTATATAGGGTTCAAAAAACTTGAAAAATAGGTTAAATATCGATCTAGATGCAAAAGTAAAATTGACAGTCGGCTTCCAATGTCTATTTTCTAAAGCAGAGAATCCATTCAAACACGTACTTATGCAATGCATGCAAGTAAATATTATCATAATAGAAGTAAGTATACCTATAGATTCATCGTAATACATATGTTAGTTGCATAGCATAAACCTGCCTTTATTTCTCAAAAAATAAATGTTTCAAACTAGATCGGCAAGTATAAGCCGATGCCGATCATCTCAATACTCTGCTGTTTTTGTTTTACTAGCACAAGATTGGTAGAAAAATCTATAAATAAAGTATTATGCGATCATCCATGTAAGGAATGTTTGAGCAGCACTCAGAACAGAAGCGTTTCCGGCCTGTCCAAATTTTGCATAATAGATAAGAGATTGGAACACTCGGTCGAATGATAATCTTCGATTG